>VXBN01015737.1:518401-578123 GCA_013397395.1 Sinosuthora webbiana
GCTGAGCTGGGTCTGGTCTCCCTCTGGGAATCCAGTGCACACAGGCTGTGCTGCTGTTCTGAATGCCAGCTTTGATCCAGGTGGGAATGCTGGGCTCCTCCCCCTGGGTGGAGCATCTCCCAGTGGGATGATGGGATTGTATCAGCCCTGCAGTGAGCCTGGATGGCCCATGGACAGCAGAGATCCCCTGGAGGGAGGATGGGTCCTGGAAGGGATAAAGAACACTGCCCCAGCTGGTTTAACAGCTGGTGATAGAATACACACTGCTGGTTACATCCTGCATTGCAGCCCAAGACACAGGGAAAGGTTCTTCCCCAGAGGTGCTGGCACTGCCCAGGCTCCCCAGGGAATGGGCACGGCCCCGAGGCTGCCAGAGCTCCAGGAGCTGCCAGGGATGCCCAGGGTGGGGTTGTTGGGGTGTCTGTGCAGGGACAGGGGCTGGATGATCCTGTGGGTCCCTCCCAGCTCAGGATATTCCATGTTCTATGACCTCAATTGCCAGGGTCTGGCAGCCCAGTTCCTTGCTCCTCCTTTCAGCTAATGAATGTACTGAGTGTGATGCCTCACCCCACATGCTCTGAACCCCAGCTGTTCAACTACAAGAAGTACAAGTGATGATGTGACCCTGAACCTTCCCACATGCTCAGCCTGAGGGGCTGCACTGCAGGACCAAACAATGACCCTAAGCTGGAGCTTGAAAAATATCAGGCATGAAGTCACAGAATCCCAGAGTGGTTTAGGCTGGAAGGACCTTAAAGCCCGTCCCACTCCACCCCTGCCATGGGCAGGGACACCTTCCCCTGTCCCAGGCTGCTCCAACCTGGCCTTGGACACTTCCAGGGATCCAGGGGCAGCCACAGCTGCTCTGGGCACCCTGTGCCAGGGCCTGCCCACCCTCACAGTAAAGAATTTAATGTGTTTATCTAATCTAAATTTCCCCTCTTTCAGTTTGATCCCGTTCCCCCTTGTCCTGTCCCCACAGTTCCTGACAAGGGGTCAGCCTCTGGCTTCCCTGTAGCGCCTTCACACCCTGGGAAGGTGCTGGGAGGTCTCCACACAACCTTCTCTTCCCCAGGCCAAGCAGCCCCAGCACTCTCAGCCTCTCTCCAGAGATGAGTGCACACCTGAGGGGGCCCTGAGCAATTCCACACCTGCTGCCAAGAAGGATTTTTAGTGCTGGGGTTCTGGTGAGATAAATGCTGGTGTCTCTTGGCTATTTCCACCCCCAAGACCCACTGGGGGAGGTGACAATCTCAAATTTCAACCCAAGAATTACACCTTCACCAACCTAACCCTGATCTACACACCCTCACTTGGTGCTTCTTGTCTCCAGATCCACCTGAATCCTCAGGAAACCCCCTCAGCATTAAACCCTTTGTTTTCTGGATTAGCCCGTGAGGTGCTGCTAATGGGAGCATTGTTAGGGCTGCTTTTCATTGCCAAGCACTCTGCCAGAGATGCTTTCACACAGAGAATCCTGCAGCTTTCCTGGCGGTGGGCTGGCCACAAACCCCTGGCTAAGCTGGGAGATGTCTTTTCTGTGAAGTCAATTACTGTAGGAAATCCACCAATACAAAGGGGCATAATGCAATTATTTGGAATTGATTTCTAATAAGCTCATGAATAGACACGTGGGCAAGTTCAAGTTTGCTGAGGGAGTTTATAATAATAATAGCTGTCACATTCCTATTAGCTTCCATCCCAGGGGATTTCACAGCACTCTGCAAATGCTGAACTCACATCCCTAAAGAGGAAGTGTTGCCCAACACCCAGTTGCCTTTGCTTGGGAAATCTGCATTTAATTCCCCTTTTTCACCACCAGCACAATCCTCCACGAGTCTTCCAACGAAGCAAAGAAGAAAAACCCATGTGTTCCTTCTGCAGGAGACCGGGAGGAGAGACCCCACGGGGACCAGCAGGGACAGGAAGGTGCTAAACAAGTGACAGCCTGGGCTAGGGGAAGGTGTCCGTGCCCATGGCAGGGGCTGGAATGAGATTTAAGGTCCCTTCCCACCCAAACCATTCTGGGGTTCTCTAAATTTGAAAGAAGCCCATTTGGACCAAAATCAGCCCTAAGAGTGGAGGATCAATCCTGTCTCCAGGCCTAAAATGGGAGACGTGTCCCACTGCCAGCTTCTCTGCGTGGGCTTTAAATGAACCTTTAAAAGAGGGAAGAACGTGGATTTACACTCAGAGCTTTTCACAGCCTAAAGCTCCTCCCCGCTCTGCCGTGAAGTCCCAGCACAGTTCCAAGCTCTGGGCATTTGGATTTCAGCAGGAAAGCCAAATGAGGATGGTGACAGCAGCCACGGGGATGATAATGAGCCGGGAGCATCTCCAGGAGGACGCAGCACCTGCCGCCAGGGAGGAGGGATGGCAGCGGGGGGATGGAGCCAAGTGCAGGGGCACAGATGGCTGAAAACACAGCTCCTTCCTGAGAGCTCACAGGGGCTCCTGCTGCCTTCAGGAGAAACTTTGTGTGCTCCCTTTGCAAAGCTCCAGAGCCATCCAAAGGCAGGAGCTGCCCAGGGAAAGAGGAATGACAACAGCAGGAGCTTTAACGAGGCTCTCAGGGCTGGTGTTGGCCTCTCCTGCAGTCCGGCCCTAGAAGAGATTTCATGGCAAATCTAAATAAAGCTGAGGCACCCAAGTGAAACTGAAGCATTTGTGCCCCCTACAATAAAGATCTCCTGCTCTGTAAGGAACATGGAATCGTGGCTTTTTTTAATTTCTACTTCTGAGATGAGCTTCACCTAAGTTTGCAGACCAGGAAAAGCAGCAGTGGCACAGACATGTGATGGCACAGACATGAATGTGATGGAATAAATCCCTTTATTCATCTAGCATCCCCCACATTTATTTGGCCTCCTGCTCTAGCCTTTTTTAGCTGTTGTTGTTTTGTTTTTTTTTTAGAGTTGCAGTGGACATGAAATAAACCTGTCCCTTCTTAATTTATACTCATCTCAGCTGATGCCATTTGAAGAAGAGTTTTCACTTTCTAAGCAGACCAGATAATAATTAATAGACTGGATAATTGCACCATCAGTCCTGCCGTTTTTGCATGAATGGGGATGTGTTACTTTAATATTTTAAAACTTCCCAGATTGTTTCAGACATATGGGGATTTTAGAATATTTACTGTGCCAGGCTGCTGAAGGACCAGGCTTAACTGAAGTTATTGTAATCATGCCATTGTTTTCCAAAAACCCTGAAAAAAACAGACATTGTAAAGAAATATTGACAGCTGAAACAGATTCCAGGGTGGGAACTGGGAAATTGCTCCATTAGAGCACGTGTGTATTACAACATTAGGCAATTATTAAATTAACAGATGGCAGAGGCTGCTGAGAGCCCTGCAAACAGAGCCCAGCAGCAAGTGAGGAAGGGAAATTCATGCTAATGCAGGCAGGAGCCTGAATACCCCCTCAATCACTGCTCCGTGGGAATTCCAGGGATTAAAGGGATGCCTTGGTCTCCCAGCAGCAATAAAGTGATGAATCACTCGCTAATGGAAATCTGTGCATTCCCCCACTCCCCCAGTTTATGGCAAATTGGTCCCCAAAAGGTGATTTCCCTGGTTCCCCCAGCAGCAGAGGAGGAATAGTGAGGAAGGAGAGGAGAAGCAAAGGAGGAGATGACACAAAATGGGATGACACAGATCTCTGCCCAGGTGTGAGGCTGGGAACGCTCACCTGGGACATCTGCTCGTCTGGATCTTCTTCCCACGTTAAATCCACGGGCCAGAACAAAAGGAACCAGCATCTCTCAGCTTCCCCTCAGCAGGAAGCTGTGTCAGTCACACCAGGAGACTTGCACTGCTGAGGATCCACCCAGATGCTGCGAAAAACAAGAAATAAAGAAATATTTTACATGAAGCTTTTATTAAAGTTGTATATTTTGCAAAGCCCAGGTGACCCCAGCACCTCCCCTGGAGGGATCCCAAGCACATCCTGCACCTCCACAGCAAAGTGCCCCCAAGCACAGCCTGCAGTGACACCTGGCCTCTCCCCTCCTGTAACATCCCCCACGTGCAAGGGGTGACATTTCACTGGAGCTAAGGCTGGGCAACCACCACGACTGAATTTCTGGAAGAGCCAGGTGGAATTAGCTCTGTGAGAGTTCAGTGCCTCCAAGGGTGTCCAGCACCTCACAGAAAATGCCTTAAAGGATTTAGCGAGACGACACGGTCGAGCGTGCCTTGAAAAAGCAAAAAAGGTTTTAATAAAATAAGAAAATAATACAAAAACAAAGAACAAAGCTGAGCACAGAGCAGGGACAGGGCCCACACACTTGCTACAACACCCTGAAAATGCACTGAGAAGCCTCCTGCTCTCCTTTAAGTACTGGATGGTTTGGGTGGGTTTTTTGGCAAACAGCACAATAGAGAATAGCTGCTTTTCTGAGGAACAGGAAAACAGACCTATCAGTAGTTTTGTCTTGGCACTGAGCCAGTTACTGCCAGGAGAGCAAAGAAACTTCTGATGTTCTTCCCTTCAAAGGTTTGGGGGTGAGCCTTAAACCTTCCCTATGTGGAAACATCTGTTTGGGTGTGGAAATACCTTCCTGCGCACCACGTCCTGAAATCTGCCAAAAGCTCCTGGGAAAGGGTGCTGGGAGAGCCCTGGGGACACAGCTGCTGTCCTGCTCTGGGCTTGGAGGAGCTGGAGGACGATTTTGAGCCTGTCCCCTCCAGGAGAGGTGCCTCAGCTGGGAGGAGTTTCAGTCCTTGGTAATTCCAAGGGCAAAAGCTTGAGAAAGGCTCTTGAGCCTGGAGGAAGGAACAGGAGCTTGGCTTTGCTCAGGGAACAGGGAATTGTTCACACAGAGCTTCACAGCTGGAAAAGTGGGATGTACCATGGAGGCATCCAGGGCCTGTGGCCAGAGCTCTTTCCTGGGCACGTGGCTGATCTCCTAAATCCCCTCAAGCAGCAAGAAAATTCGATGACACCAACTTCTTGAGCAGTTTATAACCCCAGGCCTCTATTTTCAGCATGAGAAGTTTTGCATTAAGTAGAAAAGCGTGCATTGAGCCACATGAAGTATTTAAGAGCTGGGTTTTTGGGAGATGGACAGTGAGTGTTGTTTCAGGTCTCCAAAGCTCAACAGTTCCTTGAGAAAGCTTAGGTTTGGCTGTCACATGGAAAAAGAAATCAATCAATCATTCACACCATTTTAGCAATTATCCCCCTTTTTAGATTTAATTTGTCAAAATTGGAAGCCTGCAGTTCAATTCAAACCCAAAACAGCTGTTACATTGTTCTGGATTTTTTAATATTTACTACTGTAAATATTTCTAAAAAATCAAATGTTATAAAATACAAGTAAAAATCCTCTTTTTCCCCACTGCTGGCAAGGTCTGGTCTGCACACAGAGCTCCCCTGGATGGCAGCAGGGATCAAACACAATCTTTGCCTGAAGGAACCACTGGGTTTTAAGAATTAAATAGGCAATGGGTGGTTGGAGGGACCGTGCCACAGCCCAGCCCTGACACAGCCCCGTGTCATTAATATCTTATACCTACAATTAACTTTTATCTGCTGATTTAAAGATGAGCCACAGCTTGTTAAAACAGTTCTTAGAACTCTTTCACTCTCCCAGACAGAGACTGGGCATGAATTATCTGTGAAGAACACGGACAACAAAGACACTTTGGAGATTCAGGAGTCCTGTTGCAGTGGTGCCATGGAAACTCAGCCATGCTGAGGACCAGATTCCCAAAGGCACGTGGGGGTTTAGGGATGCAGATGGACAGAGGCACAGCAGGCAGGGGAAAGGATGGTTTAAAATCCAGATGCAACAGGACGAGCTCAGATCCAGCTCAGGGATCTCAGGCTGTGACCTGAGAGCTGTGGGGAGGGGACAGGGGGCCATGAGCCAGGTCAAAGGAGTCCACAAGGGATTTAAAAATTACTCTCACCCACACAGCTACACAGCTGCACAATCCACCATTTCCAAGTGTTTGCTTCTCCACCCAAAGCTGAAGTAGAATCCACAGGCTGGAGATGTTGGGAAAGTCCTGGTCTGCCCCCTTGGGAAGACCCAGGCTCCAACAAGAAGGGCAAAACCACCCAAATGATCCTTCTCCCCAAACACATCATTTATGCTTACAGAGAAAGTAGAAATTGAATTGGGCATTATGAAAAATTCTCTCTGTAGCTGCAACTACAACCCAGATAATTCATTTAGGCTAAATATACGGCTGTAATTGAAAAATCCAAATAAGGGATGCATATGCATTGATCCATATGATTTAAATCAAGCTATAAAACATCAACATTATCCAGCAAAAGCTGCTGAGGAAACAGCAGCCAAGCAGAATATGAAATTCCAGGGAGACCACTGCACTGGCTGGGAGGAGGACTTAATTGATTTTGACAAAGAAACCTATTTGCTGTTTAATTGATTCCTACTCTAAATTCCTAGCACTTTCAGACCTAGCAGAGAGAAGCAGCAGAATAGTGATTACCCAGAGCAAATTACAGCTGGCCAGGGCTAGAGTACTTCAGTCTGGTAATTCTCTATTTACCGAATTACTGCCGTGGATTTTCAGAGAGGCTCTAAAATGAGCTCATAGAAGCACACAAATCACCCCGAGTTACAGGAGGGTTGAAAGAGCTGCCCAGGCCCCAGAAGGACCTGGGGGGAAGCAGTAACATCCTCACTTTATCCCAAAAGTGTCCCTGCTCTTCTGCACCTCCCCAGGGTAGCAGGAGCTGTGTTTGCTGGGAAGGACGGGCTCACAAATTGTGCCAGTGCTGTAAAATCCTCTTGGAATCCCTTCTCAGCTCTGAGAGATGTCTGTGTCACACTTTTCCAGGAGCTTCCACCACCCCACTGAGCTCCAGAGTGTCTTTCCCTGCTCCTGCAGAGAAGCCTGGGACTTTTCCACAAACCACAGAGGTTTTCTGTAACCTCCAGGAAACACTGAAATCTCCTCCAGCTCCCCCAGTGTGGGAATGTGGATGACAAATGACAGCTCTGCAGCTTGACCTTTTGCAAGCTCTCCCCTCATTAAAAGCAGAGGCCCTGGAAATCACTCATCCTCGCCAGAGCCACGGCCTGAGGGGCTGCATTAGTGACTGGATTCCTCGGTGCCTCCTTTCAGAAAGATCTGGCAGATCTGGAGGACCCCCTGGAATGTTTCCCCCCTCCTCCCAAAGATGCCCCTCTGCTGTGGGTACCTGACTAGAAATGGAGCCTCTAGAGAGGAGGGAAATGGAGAGAACAGCCTGAAAATTTCCTTCCTGCTTCCAACAGAGCAACTTCCCAAACCAAACAGTCTCCAGTCAAAGGAGAAGGAGCAAAGAGAAGGAGGGCTTTGCTGTTAAGATTCAACAAGCTGCACTTCCAGCTGAATTCTTTACGAAATCCAGAAAAAGCAGTATGGAAGCTATGGTCTGGATGGGAAAGGACTTCAAATCTCAGCTCACCCCACCCCTGCCATGGGCAGGGACACCTTCCACTGTCCCAGGTTGCTCCAAGCCCCATCCAACCTGGCCTTGGACACTGCCAGGGATGGAAGTCACCGTAAGAGATTCCCAAGGAAAGGAGCTTTGAGAGATGAAGCTCAAGGAGGAGGGATAACCCCAGGAAAGGCTGGACCCCTCCACCCCCCTGCAGTGTGGGGCAGGGCATGAATTACAGGGGTCCTGGAGCCCCCAGTCCCAGGAGGAGCCCCCCAAGGATGTCTTGGCAGGTCCTTCTGCCCAGGAACAAGCTCCTCTCACCCCAGGGAGGAGGGTCCCCTATGACAGTTCTTAATCCTTTTTCCCTGCCTGGGTGGGGATTAATACACAGGAGTCACAGTTTGTGTCCAGACTTGGATGTTTATTGTTTCTTATCTATTTACAGACTCACCAGCTGTGAGCTCTAACCAGCAAGTGAGAGAAATGAGGTAAAATGGAGCACCTCTAACTCTTCCCAAGGTTATTTAAGTGTTAATCACCCAATAATGAGGTGACAGCTCTATTATTTATACTTTTGACCCAGTAATGACCAACCAAGGCTCATAATGCAGACCTTTCTCACCCAATTACAAAAAAAGTAAAATTAAAACCCCAAACCCAAGCAGAGCCTTCAGCTGAGGGTGGCCCTGGAGCTGCAGAATGCAGTCCATCAGAATCCAGCATGGGCACAAAGGGAGGAGGGAACCCTGTAGCTTTCAGTCCTTTCAGGAAAGCACAATAGGATCATCCACCTGGGGAGTGTGTCCAGGGCAGGGAACAGGGCTGGGGAAGGGTTCTGGAGGGGCTGAGGGAGCTGGGAAAGGGGCTGAGCCTGGAGAAAAGGAGCTCAGGGGGGACCTTGTGGCTCTGCACAACTCCCTGACAGGAGGGGACAGCCGGGGGGGTCGGGCTCTGCTCCCAGGGAACAGGGACGGGAGGAGAGGGAACGGCCTCAGGCTGGGCCAGGGGAGGCTCAGGGTGGATACTGGGGAAAAATTCTTCATGTAAAAGCTGGTTCAGCATTGGAAGGGGCTAGAAAAGGCCTCCAAGACCACCAATCCCTACCCAGCACCATCAGGCTGGCAGAGAATAAAACTGGAATTTAATCCAAAAGCAGGAATTCAATACAGAACAAAACTGCAACAGTGGTTGTCTCCAGTGGGATGTCTGGGCTTCCAGCCAGTCCTGTGTGCTCCACAGTCAGCACCAACCCTCCTCCAACCTGGCCCTGGACACTTGCAGGGATCCAGGGGCAGTCACAGCTTCTCTGGGCACCCTGTGCCAGGGCCTCCCCAGCCCCACAGGGAAGAATTCCTTCCCAACTTCCCACCTGTAGCTCCACTCCGTCAGTTCAAAGCCATTCCCCTGGCCCTGGCACAGTGCCCCTGCTCAGGACCACCTCAGCTCTGATCCCTCCCTGCTTTAACCACTTCTCCAGTGCCCAAACCCCTTCTCTGGTGCTCTCTGCCCCTGGGGCTCCCCTGTCCTCCTTGGGGCCAGGGTTCAGCCTCCCCAGGGGATGAGGGGCCCCAAAACAGCCACACCACCACACAAACCAGGTGTCATGCCCTGATCTGCTGGGGATCAGTGGGAGGGGACACAAGACACAGCCAACAGGAGACACCACAAGCAAAAATACTTCAAACCCCTAAAACTGCTTTTTTTCTGTTCCACAAAGCACCACAGGTGTTCCCAATCCATCTCTCACAAGGTAAATACTGCATTTGGGTTGTGATTTGTTTAGCAAACCTTGTATTTCCAGCTGTAATTACCCCTTCGAGGCAGCTAAATGAAGGTGGCATTTCAAGTGACCTTCAGCTCCCAGCTGCAGTCTCCATCCCACGGGACAGATGGAGCAGCCCAGGGATCCCCAGGTGTGAGAGGTGCCTGGATCTGCCAGCCAGCTGTTCCTCCAGAATCAGCCAGCTCCAGGCAGAGTGGGGTTTTGGGGAGGACAGCAGGCACAAACCCAAAATGTTGGATTTCTCTGCCAGGAAAAAAGCCACTGTAGTTGGGATTTCCTCAGTTTGGAGAGCTCAGGATGTGTTTCCTCACGAAAACATCCCGCAAAGCCAAGGTGTGTGAGGACACCACCCTGCAGGATGCTCCATGCAGTGTAAATATTTTGGGGTTCCTCTTGCAGAGGAATAGGGTTTTCTCCAACATTCCCCTGCCAAAGGGCAGAGATGGTGTTTTGCCTTGCACTGAGACACCCAGTGAGTCAACTTGGTAAGATACACACACAGTGCCCTTAAAATAACTGTAAGAAAAGGAATTTCCAGTTCCCTTCCAGCTGGTTCCTCTCCTGCTCTCCAGTTTTCTGCACCCTGCCCCAGGTGAGCCCATCCCAGTCCAGCATCCCCTGCTCCCATCCTCCCGATACCCAGGTTCCCCCTCCTCCCCCAGACTCACTGAATTCCCACCTTTAGTCCCACTCCACCTTTGGGATTTCCCACTGGTTTTCCATGCAGCCTCTCACCTGCTCTCTGGCTGTGCCCAGCCCTCCTGGTGTCTCCTCCTCCAGGCCTCTCTGCTTTCCCACTCCAGCCTTAGCCTCAAACTTCTCCCCACCCTTCCCAGCTGTTTCTTCCCCAGATAATCTCCTTTAACAGCCCCCATGGCACCCTGCCTCCCAGGGCACCCGGGGACAGCCATGCAGGAATCTCTGCCTCCTGCACTAAACTCCTGTCGCTATGAGGCAAGCTTAACAAAAACGTGAATTAAAAAGTGAAATCCATACAGAGAACGGCACAAAATGCAGCCGTGTCAGCACCCAGCAGGTCAGTCACCCTCTGGGTCACCTCCCCTCCAACTCCACTGCTGGAGAAGCCAAAGCCAATGTTGGATCTAAACAAAGGCAGGAATCAGAGGGAGGCCAGGAAGTCAATGCTGCAAATGAACTGCTCCTGCAAATGGATTTTCCTTTCCACAGGGTGTCTGGTTTGGAAAGACAGGGGTCTGCTAAGGAAGGCAGGAGCCTCCCTTGGAATGGAGAATGTAAACCCCCTCCCTCTGAATTATTATAAATTTGAAATTAATGGGCTCTCAGGCAAAGATATGGGAATAGCAGTAACAGTTCTTCACTAGGAAGATTAAAATAAAAATGTAGTAGTACAAAAAAGCAAACAAACAAAAAAGAAACCACTGACAGAGTCAGAACACAACCTGACCCCTGTTGCTCAGGGTGTTGGTGTCAGTCCAACCAAGTCCTCCTGCAGTGACAGATGTGGGTCTGTTGGAGCAATGATCCTGGAGAAGGGTGCAGTTTCCTCTGAAGGTCCAGTGGGGCTGAGCTGGGTCTGGTCTCCCTCTGGGAATCCAGTGCACACAGGCTGTGCTGCTGTTCTGAATGCCAGCTTTGATCCAGGTGGGAATGCTGGGCTCCTCCCCCTGGGTGGAGCATCTCCCAGTGGGATGATGGGATTGTATCAGCCCTGCAGTGAGCCTGGATGGCCCATGGACAGCAGAGATCCCCTGGAGGGAGGATGGGTCCTGGAAGGGATAAAGAACCCTGCCCCAGCTGGTTTAACAGCTGGTGATAGAATACACACTGCTGGTTACATCCTGCATTGCAGCCCAAGACACAGGGGCAGCTGCCCTGGGGAGAGGCAGCACTGCAGGGCAGTGACTCCCTGTCACTCTGTGCCCACAGGAGGAGCTGGGCCCTGCTCCTGCAGAGCCCAGCACTGATCAGGGCAGCAGCCTGTCAGTGCTGCAGGCAGCAGGGCCTTTAACAAGCCCTGCAGAGATCATTTGGAGTTGTCACAAGCTCACGCTCGGTTTGTAAGGCTGAGGCAGATTTATTGATCCCCACACCATCCGCAGGGGACGGAGGGAAGGAGAGCAAAGGAATGCTCAAGGTCCAGCTCCAAGTCCTGCCAGGACCTGCCACAAGCATCTGAATGGGGGAAGAGCTGAATGCTGCCAGCAGCAGATTCTGGCTGGAAGAGCATTGGAACGCTTCAACAGGGAGAGCAGGGCACTGCAAAGGGAGGGCACTGCAAACACCAGTGTCCTCCTCCACAAACCTGTGTCCTCTGGGGCTCCCAAACCCTCTGATCTCACCTGGCCACTGCAGGCTGGCACAACCCAGCTCAGAGGGCAGGGACATCCCTCCAGGGTTCCCTCCCGTGCCCTGGAATGTCATTGTTAGGGCAGACACGACACACAGAGTGACATGGTAAATTCTTCAGAAGTCTCTTTTTTTATGGCAGCATGCTGTCCTTTTTACAGTTTTTACAAACCTCATGGGCAACTTTAATTGGTTAACAGCTTTCTTGTTAATTATTCTATTGCTTAGTAAAATGTATTCTACTTGTCCATCAAATCTATCTATCCTTGGATTGTTCACATATTTTCTTTACTGATTCTCATGGGACAGATCCCTTCTTATTACAGGTGCATTTGATTTTCACCCTCAGAATAGATTGTTGTGTTAAAGGAAATTCTCATTCTCAAAACAGCTTCATATGGAAACCTGCAAATTATTTGTCAGCTGCACTAATGAGAACTGACAGGCCAGCTTTGGCTCCTTCCACACTGGAACACTTGGCTTCCTCTAATACAGGAGAGGATGCAGTGGGACAGGGAGGGGCAGGGGACATGAGGAAAGCACAGAACCAAGTGAAAACCAGCAGAACAGAGTTCCTGCCTGCCCACATCAACCACCAGAGCAGGGCCCACAATCTGATTTTGCTCCCACACTGACCAGCCACAGCAACTTCAACCCATCCCATTCCAAATTAATTCCTACGAGCTCTGAGCATCTTGAATTTTTCCATTCAGAAGAACTCAAGGTGACACAGAAATTGGAACCAGGCAGCTCCTGGCTGTGCAGGGCCTCAGCTCCCTGAGCAGCCCTTCAGGGAGGCCTCAAACCTTTTATATACTCAGTGTATTTTGCAGCAAGTAATAACACAGCTGTGGAGAAGGGATGACAATATCCAAGAGTGACAGGAAACACAGAAGGGAGAAGGGGAAATTAAGCTCCTTGCAAGCAACTACTGAGCTTTTGCCTTCCAGCACTTGCTGAGAAGCTTCACTTTCCCAATCTATTGCCTTCACAAAGCTGCTTGGGAAACTCTCCTTAAGCCGTTCCCTCTGCCAGGTAGGAAAACATGAAATAAGTTGGTTAATGCCTTCTAATTTCACTCCTTAAAAGTGTCAGCCTGCTGGAGTGAGGCCCAAAGAAGCCTCCACCCAACACCAGCACATTCAGTCCCTGACCTACAGGTCAGGGATTTGAGCAGAGAACAGCAGCACATGAACGTGAGAATGAAATAATTAAAAGTATAAGAAAAACTGGCAGAGGGACGTGGTGGCATCCACCAAAAGTGGAACAAGAAGCAAGTGCCCCTGGGAGTGCATTTAAAGTTTAAATCAGCCCAGAAGTGAGCTGGTACCGGGGCACAGCAGCAGCAGGGGAGGGTTTGACAATCAGCAGGGCAATAATTAGCAGAATCAAGGAACACTGCCTCATTCCCCAGGGTGCTGAGAGCCAGAGGAGATGCCTCAAGGCACGTCTTCCCTGCCAAGGTGTTTGCTTAGGGTTGTCACATTACCAACACATTTCACATTTCCAGCCAAAACGACTCAAAATAAGCATGGATAATCAGACAAGCTTGGAGACAATGAAGAACAACCTGGATACTTTCCCAGAGCTCAGCGGAGATTCAGCCTTAAGCACTGCAGGAAGCCAGTCCATTCATCATTCCCAGCTCCTTCCCACCTTTATCCCCTGCTGTTTCTGCAGCATGGATGAGAGCAGATCAAATGAAAACTCAAACTATCCCCATGTGCAGCTACTCCAAGTTTTTCCTTCTTGCTTGGTAAGAAGTCTCTGTGGCTCCCTGAGTCTCTGGCTGTTAAACAGTAAAACAGGGAGAGGCTCCCACTCCTCAAACTCTGCCTGAGAAGCGTCCTCTTTCCAAGCAGGGCTTTAGGAGCTGCCCCAGGAAGGTCATTTCAGCCTGTGGTAGCTCTCCTGCTGCAGTCTCTGTAGCCTTTTTTGAGGCTTTTTTAGCCTCACAGGCTGTTCATCACCAGCTCCAGCACAGGGAGATTCTGGCCACACACAGCACTGGAGTTCCCAGAGGGTCCCACGATCTCTGGGCTCAGGCAGCCAGGAATGTTCACAGTAAATGGATTTAAAGGCCATGCAAGAACACATCCCACTGATCCATGGGCAGGAGCAGCAGGATTTGCTGGGCTAAGCACTGTGTTAGCATAGCTCAGATGTGCTGCACTGACAAATCAATACCAAGTGCAGGAATGCCCAGCTATTCCTTAAAATTCACTTTTATAATCATGCAAGTTTCAACTTCAGGCATTCCTAGGTGGTAAAGGTACAACTTTGCTATTAAAAAGACAATACACAGTTAATTTCCCACCAAGCAGCAGGACTGGCTCCAGTATCCCCAATTCCCACTCCCCAAGTTCAGCAGGAGTTCCAGGAGGCAGAACTGCTGAGCTTTTTCCCAGAGAGAATTCCCTGTGCAGCTGAGAGGGCACAGTGCAGGGATGGCCCCTGAAATTTCTCTCTCACATCTCAGCAACACCTTGGCCTGACAAACTGCCAGATTATTTTGCCTTCAACACAAACTGGTCGCTACAGGAAGGAGACCCTTGTCTGGGACATGCTGAGCTCAGGGAATCAGGATCCAAACCTTTCCTCTGTGAGGGGTTGTGTTGCATGAAGGAATAATTGCTGCCCAAACCCAGAGCCCACACTGGGTGCTGCTGCCCCAGCACAAAGCCTTTACACACAGGGGTGGAGGGTGAGGAGTGCTGGTGGGAAAGGGGTCACTTATGTGTGAGAGAAGAGGAAGTTCCACCTCTTCAAGCCTGCATTCACCATGCACAAAAAAATCCCCATCCCCAGTCGCTGTTTCTGACCCCCATGAAACAATTTTAATGATCTTTAAATAAAAAAGTAACTCTGGAAGAAGCAGTACTCACATGAGAGCAGATTCCACTTCTGGTCTTGAAGACAGAAGGATGAGAAGCCAGGAGCAGAGCTTTTCCTCTCCAAGTCCCACAGGCACCTGGTCCATCAGCCCAGCCCACAGCATCTCCTGGCCAGTCTGAGGGCACTGGGCTCCTCAGCCTCTTCCAAAAGGAGCTGGACACGGCTCTGGAAGAGCTCTGAGCTCCCGAGAAAGCCTGGTAAGGAGAGGGCAGTGCTGGCAGCAAGTGTCTGTCACCCACACCTTCCACCCCACCAACCCAAAACCTGCTCCAGGCAGCAGCAGATAAACACAGGAGGAGATTTTGGCCTTAGAGGAGCAATGCCAAGGGGTGCCAGGGCTCTGACAGCTCTCCCAAGCACAGGACAGTGCCAGTAGGGCACATATTTGCCTCCAGGCTTGGGAGAGAGAAGGAATTACAACTTCCCAGGACAACCTGGGTGTGATCCTTCCTGTACCACTGCCCGCTCTTCCTGCAGCCCTCAGTGCACAGTGGAATTCCAGCAAGGGAGAGGTGGGAAGAGCCCAGCTCACACCCACTGGGCAATACTCCCAAGTCTTTGTCCAAGAGAGACCAGGGACAGGGAGTTTGTATGCAGCAGTTTTATTTTAAGCAGTTATGACCCAGTACAAGCAGCTTTTAGGAAGACAAATCTTTACACTCACTGAGGGTTTAATGCCAACAGCAATTGTTGTTTTATCCTTTATATGGGGGTGCCGAAGGTTTCCAGGTGCTCTGCCTCCTCCTCCTGGGAGGACTGATCCTCCTCATCCTCCTCCTGGGAGGACTGATCCTCCTCCTGGGAGGACTGATTCCTTTCCTCCCTGGGGGAGAAGGGTCCCACCAGCCAGGACAGAGGAGTGTTGTTCTTCAGGTAATCCAGCAGCTCCTCCATGTACTCCTGGATGACAGCCAGCTCCCTCTGGCTCCGGGTCAGGACACTGCTGGACAAGTCCTGGAAGGAGTTTGCCACTGAGAAAGCAGCATGCAGCTCCTTGATGGCACCGAGAGGCTGCTTCAGCTTGTCCTGCAGGCTGCAGGGAAGGCCCTGGACGGCGGCCACCACCCCACAGCAGGTGAGGTGCAGCTGCTGGGTGACCCTGCGTGCCATCAGCAGGGTCAGACACTCCATCTCCTGGGGGGAGGCAGGAAGGACACGATCAGGAATGAGTCACTTCAAAGATAAAAATGGAGGGGATGCCCAGAGCCCTTTGCCTCCCTCCCCAGGAAGGTACCTCTGGCTCGGCAGGGCTTTCATCTCCACTCTCTTTGAGATACTTCCTACTCCAGTCCAGCCACATCCCGTAGAGTTTCTCCTGCCCCTCATGAAGCTTTTGATTAAATCCTTGCTTAAATGCCTCAATCTGTGGCAGGGGAAGATCAGAGGGCCAGGGCAGATCAGCTGGGGAACTGCAGAGCTCCTCAGCACAGCAATGAAGCTGAGCCAAGACCAGGGCTTGGCTCCCCTCCCTCCAGGGGCTGGGCTCTACCTACCAGCTCGAGGATGCAGTGGAGCTGTGCCAGGGCCTCCTGCATGCCCTGCCACACCTGCTGGATCCTGGCTGTGCAGTGCAGGTGGGCAAAGAGCCGAAGTTCCTCCGAGAGGGAGCCCAGGCGCACAAAGTACCTCCTGCGCTCCCGCTGCTGCTGCAGGGGCAGCACGTCCGAGCCCTCCTCACACACTGCCAGCTGGGCTGGGGACACAGGCACGGCCTCAGTCAGAGGTGGCACAGAAACAGCCTCAGGACATCCCACACCAGCAGCCAGGGGCCCTCCAGTGTGCCACTGCGTGCCCAGAGAAGCTGTGGCTGCCCCCAGATCCCTGGAAGTGTCCAAGGCCAGGCTGGGCAGGGCTTGGAGCAGCCTGGGATGGAGGAAGGGGTCCCTGCCCGTGATGAGAAGCCCAGAATGAGCTTTAAGGTGCCTTCCAACCCAAACCATTCTGGGATTTTCTTCTTCCCTTTAGCCCCATTCCAGAGTAGTGGGGTGAGGAACAGGCTGACCATCCCCAGTCCAACAGGTCCCACAGCCACATCCACCCTGTTCTTACCTAGCTCCTCATTTTCAAGAGGGAGAGAGTCACCTTCTGCTCCCCCCAGCACAGCCTCTGCTCCACAGACACCTGTCTGTCCCACTGCAGGCTCAGCAGCACTGGTCACTGCGGGTCTGGCAGCGCCCACACTGCCCTGCAGAGTGTCCTTAGTGGCATCCAGCACCTCCTGCACCCTGCTGCTCACAGCCTCCTTCACCTCAGCCACTCTGCATGACACCAGCTCCTTTGTGTCAGAGAGAATCTGGGGAACAGGAAGAAGGGCAGATTACGGGGTGGGTTGTGTCTCACCCTGAAATCCTGAACTGCACCAAGAGGACAAACAGCACAGTGTCACTTGAGTGTTTGTGCTGGTAGGAACTTGCATCACTCAGGTGTGTGAGCCTACATCCCTCCCTAGCTTAGAAATCCCACAAGAACCAGGCCCCTCTGCCTGCCAGGGACAGCCCAGCCTTTCATTCTTACCTGTTCCACTGGCTTTTGAATGAGTGGCAGCTTCTCCCCCAGTTTATCCAAACCCTTGGAGGCATACTCACTTGCTGCAGCAACTGAAGAGAGAACCAGAAAAAGTGTCAAAGCCTGGTTTTCTGCAATGTCACCTCAAGTTCCACCTTGCAAAGATCAGTTTTAGGGAAGTCAGCATCAGAGTCACTCCCTGACTGTCCCTCATGCTGCTGGCATCAGGGCCCAGCTTTAGCCTTATTTATAAGCCAGGGGTTGTCCTTTCACTGTGGCAATGGAGAGGTGCATTTCCTCATGCCAGGACTGCTCCCAGGAGTGGAAGGAGCCAGAGGGACCCTCCCAGCAGGGCCTCCCCTTCCCCAGGGATTTACCGTGGGGCTCCAGGGTGGCCAGCACTGGCTGCACACAGCTGGCCGTGGCCTCGGCCACGCTCTGCACTCCCTTCTCTGCAGCGTCACACACAGACCTCAGGTAGGGGTGGCTCTCCTTGGTGGAGGCATAAGCTGCAGAAACCACATCACAGGCAGAGCTCACCAGGCTCAGATTGGCCACCTCCTTCACTGCAGCCTGGAACAGCAAAGAAAAGTGCAGCCATGAAGCTCCAAACACGGTCCGGAGCAGTTCTGCCCTGAAATTCTGTGTTTGGGAGGAATCGTCACCAAATCCCCTGGCCTAGCTGAGGGAGAAACTCCTGCCTGGCTCACACACTGAATTAAATCCATAACTCAGTTGTGACATGAGCTGGGGAGCTTTGGCATTAATGATGGTCCACCCCAGGAAAATTTTCCTCCAGCACAAAGAACAACCAAGTTTGGGGGCGACCTTAATTCTTCAGCCACACACCCATCTCCAGTTCACCTGGAAGGGCTACTTGACAAGCCAGTATCCCAAGGAAAGCTCCACCAGCCAGGACTGAGTTGGGTTTAAGCTGACAGACTTCACCCTTGCCTGCAAGGACACTGCTGGTCACAGGAGCAGAGTAAGAGCAGCAGGTCTCAGGGAGGCTGAAAGGTTGGAGCCTTTCCATGGGAGCACTGCTTGGCAGGCACCAGGGTATTGAGTTAGAGAAATGCCTTTCCTAGCCAAGAACCAGGTGATTTTGCTGAGCCTCAGAGGTTACAGGGACTTTAGGTCCACATCTTTGTGTGTGCTGTCACCCAGAAGCTGCAGGGCACAGCCTGAGCAGAGGAAAGTCCCGTTTTTGGGGGCTCAGCTCCCCTCAGTCACAGCAGGGCCAGCTCCTCACCCTGCACCCAGGAGCTGCCACTCCTCACATCCCCCAGAGAGCACTGACCTCCTGCTCCTGCTCTGGGGAGCTCTGGGCAACCTCCTCCTCACTGGGCACAGCAGAGTTATTGGCAGCTGGAATGCAAGAACACCAAGGCTTTAGGGAAAGATCCCCCTTCCAAGGGGACACTTCCCTCTAGGGTCATAAAAGAGAGAAGTTCCTTTACTGCCTGGTCAGGGGAAAGCCCAGAACAGCCTCTTAGGATGGGTTCTGTGCCACTTGCAAATCTACCTGGCTTCAAGTTTTAAGTTCCAGGTGGTTTGTGATAATCAAAGGAACAAGGAGAACATTCTTTCCTCACCCCAGAGACCAAATATTATTAATGGATCTACGAGAGGCACAAGGTACTCCCTTCCTCTGATGCCTCAGGATTTTAGCTTTCCTATTTCTCATATATTTGTAATCCTGCAGTTCTTTAGTGTATAACTCTGAATTCCACACACAGTGTGAGCTGCTGCTTCCCCATTTTGGTCAGACACAACAATTCCTCCCCAGGCCTAGGAACCAAGGACACCTCACTGCCTCAGGCCCCAAGAAAGGTAAACAGAAATGAGTTGGGGGGAACAAACCTGGGGTAAATGACTTCATTACCTGAAGCTGTAATTGGGATATAAACCCCCAATATGCAAATGGCCAAACTGATAAAAGTGTGAAAACCTGTGACCCGTGGTTCATTTTGGGTGCAGCCCCTGGGGGGCTTTGTCTGCCCTGGATGTACCTGAAGGCCCTTCAATAAATAAAACTGCTTTTTATTCCCTTAATTTTGCCCAACCTCTATTTTTAGGTAGCCCTGGAAAAGGCATCATCTCCCCACCAAAGCTTCAAGAAATGCTTGGCTAAAAGAAACAATAACAGCAGAACTGGGGGAAAACAGAGCTCAGGGTCTGCCCTGCTGCAATCACACCCCAACACTTGAATAATCCTCTTGCAAACTCCAGAACAGGACCTTCCCTTACCTGTTAGAAGTGAGCAGAGCACCAGCAATGCAGAACCAGGCACCCACCATGCTCCACCAGCCCCTCCTGCCCTTTTATAGTGGCTGGGATGGGGCAAGGCAGGACCCTCAGGGACTGACAGCTCTGGGGAGCAGCAGGAAGGAGCCAGGACCTGTCCTGGCCAATTGGAGGGGAACAGGGCTGACATGGGCACATTAATTACTCTGGAGTTGGGTGGGCACACCTGGCCCTGTGTAAAGCAGCTTCACCTGGAGGCCTCCAGGCCATCAGCAATGGCTGTGGGAACGTGTGACAGCAGTTTCCTGTTCCTGTGTGAACGATATTTAACGATTGATCACATTCCCAGATTAGGGATGAGCGATAAGAGTTTGGGTTATTGAAGGGGAACCTGATTTCTAAGTTTGGCTGAGGTGCCACAATCCTTTGCCAAGCAGGTTCAGTGCTCTCTGACCAGTTGTATACAGTTCTCCTTTTGGATTCTGAGTCTCCCTGGATTCTGAGCACTGCAAGTAATTGAGTTTATTTATTTATTTGTTTGTTTATTTAATTAATTATTTATATGTTTTTTTCTGATGGCAGATACTAAGTACCAAAGATCATAATTTTTACACTAAATTTATGGCATTATCTTTGTGCTTTCTCAGGCATGTCTAATGGTAAATTCAATGTTAGAAAAAGGAAAAACCCACTTTGGAACGGCCCTGGCTGCACAAAGATCACAGTCCCATGCAGTTTTGTGCCTGATGAGCCTGGCTGATCGTGAGGCTGCCAAACAAAGGTGTTTTAATGGTCATGCAGCTGCTGCAGGCTCGCTGCTGGGGGCTCACCCAGGAAATCTGGGCGTTCTGACACACTGGCTGTTCTCAGAGCCCACTGTGCCCATAACAGAGGCCAGGAGGGTGATCAGTGAAATGTCTCTGTGTGTTCCCTGGGGTCTGTGCTGCAAGAGAGGGAAAAACCCCTCCAAGCCTTTAGGGTGCTCCAGACAAGCCCTGGAGAAGGGCTGAAGTCCTGCAGGAAGATCCATCAGCCCAGAACGCCTGGAGGGAGGAGCAGTTGTTGGGCTTTGCCTCCAGGTTTGTCTGCCTGCTTTGGGCTGTGACAGCAGCAACCCTGGAATGTGTCCTCCCACTGCTCAGGCTCTCTGCTCCTGTAAGGCTTTGGATGACCATGCTCATGGCTGTCACCTCATACAGGGACAAACAGGTCCTGGGTGGCCTGAGGTGTCCAGGCAGTCCCCCCTGCCTGCGGCAGTAACAGCCTTGAGTCTCACAAGGGGAGGTTTAGGTTGGATATTGGGGAAAATTTCCCCACCCAAAGGGTGATCAGGCATTAGAACAGCTGCCCAGGGCACTGGTGGCATCACCATCCCTGGAAGTGCTCAAAAACCCTGTGGGTGTGGGGCTTGGGGACATGGTTTGCTGGCAGAGCTGGCAGTGCAGGAGAATGGTTGGACTTAATGATCTTAAGTGCCTTTTCCGACCTTAATAATTCCATGATCCCATGATTCTGATCTCATCTTCTGAGGATGTTTGCATGGGAAAATGGATTTTGAACCTGTTGAAGTGGGAGCTACCATATTTCAGAGGATGAGCTTCATCTGGCTCAGCAGCACAGCACAAGCCACAGCCCCGAGGCTGCCAGAGCTCCAGGAGCCTTTGGACAGCTCTGCCAGGGATGCCCAGGGTGGGGGTGTTGGGGTGTCTGTGCAGGAGCTGGACTCCATGATCCTTGTGGGTCCCTTCCAGCAGACGATGTTCCACAATCCTATGAAGGAAAAAGGGCATGGGAAGAGGCCAAAACAGGCACTGGCTGCACCTTTTCCCCATAATCCACACAATTTCAGCCAAGCCCTCAGCGTTACAGGTTGGGGCTCACCTGGGTCTCTCTGCAGCCACAGCCTGCTCAGGGGATGTCTCTGTGAGTGTGCCTGGGGTGTCTCTGCACTGCTGGGGCCACCTGTCTGGAAGGAAAGACAGCATCCAAGGAGAGAGAGGTGCTGTGGGGCTGGGAAGGGCACAAGGTGTGTGGAAATCTTGGACAGAACTGATGGGAGGTGACCCCAACAGGTCCTGGCAGCTGTTGGTGCTGAGACATCAGAGACTCCACCAGCTCAGTCAGACCCAGAGGTGCCAGCTCAGGCTGTGAATTATTCACCCTCCCTGTGCTGATGGCTGCACTGGTGTCTGAGGCCCACAGAGCTCCTGTGGAAGAGCAGGAGCACAGCCTGTGGATGCTGTATCCATGACAACAGCTCCTTCCATCCACCCTCAGCCAGCTGCCAGCAATTAGAAGTGTCCAGCCCAGGGCTGGTGATGGCAGTGGCAGGGCTGGAGCCCTGGGCTGGGTTTGAGGGCTGTGGGTCTGTGTCTGCAGCCCTGCCAGCTGCCTGTGGGGTGACTTTGTCTGGGACTGTTGGGTTTTGTGTCCCAGCTTTCCAATGGTGTCCACGATTCTGACCTTTTTCCACAAGAGGCTTTGGGATCCGCTGGTGCAAAGTGCCAGGTGAGAGCAGGGGTTACTGATAATAAACTCCACACTCACCACTAGGAAAGCACGTCCTGCTCGAGTCACAGCCCCCTCAGCCAGGGAAATGGGAGTTTCCCAGAGCAGATCTGGCCAGCACAAGTTGCCAAATCCTTGAGTTTGCTCCCCTGTGGGAGGAGGAGGCACAGGCAGTCTCTGATGTGGCAGAGTTCTTGTGCAGGAGCTACACTTGAGGTGAGAGCAGAGCTGGCAGGATGTCAGGCTCTGCTCTCCAGCCCATCCAGCTCCTCCTCCACACCCCTGGAGGAAACACATCCAGCAAGGGCATGGAACCTTCTGGAGTGGCTCCAGAGCAGGTACCGAGGTGATCAGAGGGATGGAGCAGCTCTGCTGTGAGGAAAGGCTGAGAGAGCTGGGGTTATTCAGCCTGGAGAAGAGAAGGCTCTGGGGTGACCTAATTACAGCCCTCCAGCACCTGAAGGAGCCACCAGGAAAGATGGAGAAAAACTACTGACGAGGGCCGGGAGTGACAGGACAAGGGGGAATGGCTTCAAACTCAAAGGGAGTAGGTTTGGATTGGATATTGGATGGGAATTGTTACCTGTGAGGGTGCTGAGGCCCTGGCGCAGGGTGCCCAGAGAAGCTGTGGCTGCCCCTGGAAGTGTCCAAGGCCAGGCTGGACAGGGCTTGGAGCAGCCTGGGACAGTGGGAGGTGTCCCTGCCCATGGCAGGGGTGGCCCTGGATGAGCTTTAAGGTCCTTCCAACCCATTCTGTGATGATTCTATGATGAAATAGGTGCCTGTCCCCCCGAAGGTGCCTTCCACCAGCGCTCCTTGTGTCTGGACCAGTACTTCCAAGCAGGTTGGACAAGTTCTGGCTGCAGGAGGAAAAGTGGGATACCCATAAGAGACCGTCCACACTCCTCCAAGAGCATCCTGAGAGACTGACACCGGGCTCAGTGCTTGGGTTTGGGGGGTTTGCATGGTGCAAACGGGCACACAGGGAGTCACAAAGCAGAAGAGGAGCTCTGGGTGCCCCTCTGCCCCACAGCACCCTTGCTTAGAGTGTCCTGGCCTCTTTCAGTCATCTCTGTATCATGCCATCAGCAGGTGGTATATATTTGAAGAGGGTGACCAACAAACTGTCATAAACACCCCTCAGAAATATTATTTGAAGTCCTTTCCATAAAAAGAAACTGGAGCTTGATATATGTGCAGAGCACAAAGAATGGGCTCCAGCAGCACATTTTGAAAATCACTGCTTTAGGCAATCTCCTTAGCAGCTTGTTAGATGTTTTATAAGTGTCCTTCCCAGCTCCAAAAGAAATAATACCACTAATGATTGTGTCAGATACAAAATAATTTCACAGCCTTTTTTTGTCTGCAAGCTTTCCAATTTCAATAAATCACGTGCCCTTCTGTGCAGCTGAAGGAATCCAAATCCCAAGGAGCAGGCGGCTTGGCTGGGAAAGAAAATAAAAATAGGAAGGACACCGGGGCCATTTCTTTCCTGTATTTATTCCAGCAATACTTTGTCTGCCTGGGCAAGCCAGGCCTTGCTGAGCTGAGGTTCCTGCTGGGGAAGGGCTGGGATGAAACATGGAGAGGGATGACGAGGGAATGTGCACAGCCCTGCATGTCTCACGGGTTTGCAGAGTGGGCTGGGGACCACCAGAGTGTCCCTGAGGGGGCTGGGGACCACCCCAGCTCCCAGGGAGGAGTGGGAGCCCTGCCCTGGCAGATCTCCTGTCACAGCCCAGGGAAGGGATCTGCACGGCTGAGGAGCATTCACCAGGGATCTCCGGGGACCTGTGAGCTCCCTGAAAATCCCCCAGTGCCCTGGGGACTGTCCTTGTGGACACAGCCACTCCTGAGTGACAGCATCAATCCACCAGGAAAAGCTTTCCTGCCCCACATCCTCGGGGACAGCAGGGATGAGGCAGGGCAGGAGGGACACGAGTGCCCTTGTGCTTTACCTCTTGGATTTAAAGATGGAATATTGTATAGGGGAAGTAGAAAACTCATTTCACACCTCCCTTGAATCATAAAATCTCTGAATGGTTTGGGCTGGAAGGAAACCTTAAAACTCATTCCAGCTTTCCTAAAGGGACACCTTCCCCTGGACCAGGGTGCTCCAGGCCCTATCCAACCTGGCCTTGGACACTTCCAGGGATGGGGCAATGCTGAGTTTCTTTCTCACAGAATAATTGCAGCCAGGTCAGACTTATTTTACATACCCAGAAACAATCACGATAATCACTAAAAATTCATATTTCTGGGAAATGTGCATTTCCAGTCTTTTGAGACTCCCTGTAGAATTTTCAGTGGGAGTTATGGGGGAAAGGGACCAGAAAATGATTGTTTACAAACATAAATAAACGAGATGCAGTGAAAAGAGCAGAGGATGGTGACTCTCCAGGGTCCAATGCAGTTCCAGACCATGAATAAATAACATGCACTGCTAGACCACCCTTCCTGTGGTGATTGCATGCACCGACTCCTGTTCTGAGTAGCAGCACAGATCTCTCCAGGCTCCTGCAGGAAGTGGGGCAAGGCCAGAAGTTGTCTGGCATCAAGGCCTGATGCCCCAGAGGCCTGTGGAGCACTTGAGAAGAGGCACAGTCCTGTGTGTCCCTTGGCCCCACGCTGGGGCTGACGGAGCAGGTTTAATCTCATCACTGATTCCAGGTCCTGGCTGAGCTTCCCCTGGGATTTGCACTCTCCACCCAATCCTCCGGTGCCTGCTGCACTCCCAGCTCACACAGTGATGTCTCCATCATTTAGGATGCCTCTCCTGCCTGTCTCTTAGCCAGCTGCCTATTTTTTTAACATTTTGTAAGAATTTAATTACCTTTGAAACCTTTTCCATGCCCTGTAAGACCTGATTGAAATTTAGCAATGGCTGCAGAAAGCACAAAAGCACAACTTAAACACCCAAAGGAGAAAGTTACTCTGCAATGTGGAGTATCATCTGATCCGGCTGAGTTTCATTTATCCACAGCAATTACAATTTTTCCTTATTTGCTGACTGACAGAATTTTGAGAAATTTATTCCAGTCCTGCATGGCCCCTCATTTTCCATTGAAATTCCTGGAGTACCTGGCACCACCAGGGAGATGATCCCACTCAAGACCTGCAAAGGACTTCTCTCTGGGCAGAGCAGCAGCCTCAGCTCATCATCTACAAAATAAAAAATAAAACTCAAATGAGAAGGGAAAGCTCAGGAAAGTGTGGATATTTACGTTTTCAATTGTAAAATCTGTCCCTGAACTCCTGGGCTTCGCCCCAGAGGTGAGTGGGTAACTCAGGTGTGATGATCTTCATCTCCCAGCCATGATGTTTCCACTGCCCTGCTCTGCATTGGGATCTTCTCTTGCTTATTCCCCTGGACAAGTCGTGCTAAACCCCCATAAAATCCCTGTTCCTTCATCCATGGTCACTGTCTCGGGGTCCCTCATAGGCCATGGAGAGTGTGGGATGCTTCTTCCAGGCAGAGGAGCCTCCCAGGAAGGGCAGGGCACGGATAAAAATGGTTGGGGCATTTGGGTGTTTTGAATCTTCCCATTTATTGTCCTTTATTTTTGAAAACCACCTGACCATTACTGTCCTTTGAATTGTACCATTGGCTGATCCCAAATAGAAGCCTCTTTTCCCCATGGCTTGAGGCTTTCGTGGGAGGATGATGACAAAATGTAGAGCCCTGGAGGTCTGGAAACATCATTTCCTAGGGGACAATCTGTGCTGTGCCCCTTGGCAGGGACACACAGGATGGGAGCCATTAACTGTGTGTGTCCGTGAAGGTTGTGCAGTGGGATTCTGTCATGGCAGGAGATGGTCAGAGCGCCATGACCTGCCTGGAGAAGTGTCCTTAGAAGGACAACCCAGAGGCACAGGCTGCCTGCTGACTGATTTCAGACCCTTCAGTGAAATCAGCCATTTGGGGCAATGCTCAGTGATTTCAGCTCTTCAGTGAAATCAGCCATTTGGGGCAATGCTCAGTGATTTCAGCTCTTCAGTGAAATCAGCCCTTTGGGGTGACACTGAAGGAAGGGACAGAGCCCTTGTACGGAGTTCTGCAGGAGGCTTTATTCAGCTTCATCTTCTTCAGGGTCCAGGGACAAAGAGCCAGGAAGTGAGAGGGAGCAGGGAATTATATGGGAAAGACAGGGGGCGGGGTAGAACATCAGGGCCAATCATCTGATGGCTCAGGGGCGGAGCAAGGGGGAAGGGCCAATGGGGTGCAACAGATTAACATAGGAGCAGCAAAGGACACTGGGAGGAACATTTTGCTCACCATAATGTGGCAGCTCTCAGTGAGGGTCGCCCCTCAAGGGAGGGTGGCATGTTTGAGTTTTAAGGGCTGTTTTGCTCTAAAGGAGAATGTGGTTGGCTCATAGTTTGGTTTACTTGTCTTCATAGAATTTCATCTGTCCCACTGAAACTCTGGGGCTCTAAACTTCCACAGAACGCTTGGAATGTACTGCCGCCGTTTAAGGGCAGTGGGGAGGTTGATTTCCTCATGGTTCAATTTGCAGTGTAATGACATCAGGGTCAGGATGGGTTGCAGCCATTCCGTTCCCTCTGCCCTGGCTGAATTCCAGGAAGGTTTTGGGAATATCACCAGTATGGAAGCAGCAGCCTGTGCACCAGCCCAGCTATTTTGCATTTGAATTTCAGACCCGGCGGCCCGAGGGCTAAAACAATTTTAATGGTTGGTGCTGCAAATAAACATCCAATCTTACACAGCTACACGATGTCAAGCAGCCGAGAAAACTTATAAATGTAGGAATATTATGGGATAACCCCGATGCAATCAAAGGTGACTTCCCTGTAACACTCACATATTGCTTTCCCATGTCCCAGCAGCTTTTTCATTGCTTTTTTTAGTGGTTTGGATTTTTGAAGGCAGAAGTTAAAGATGTCACAGCTGACTTTAGAGTGATGCCTTTGGCTCCAAAGAGGGATTTTCCAGCAGCCCCATTTCCAAGCCAATGCTGCCGTGGCTTCGTGGTCGTGGTGCCTCAGCATCCTGCAGGATGCTCTGGAGGGAGAAGGTGCATTTTCCTTGCTGTAAATCTCCTTTCTGAGTCCCTGGAAGCTCAGAGCTCCTGGCAGTGGTGAGCCATGGCCAGGAGCTCCTCTCCCTGTTCAATGGGATTGCAGACTTTTCCAGAAATCCCTGTGTTCCGGAGAGCCGTGCTGGGGCCCTGCTCACAGCCCACGAGGTGCTGGGGTTTCATCCCAGTGGTGCTCTCAAGGAGCCTTTGTTTGCATTATTATCCCGAGCAGTGGGGTAGGACTGTCCTACTTTGGCTCCCATAAAAATAGCCCTGAAATAAGGTTTGATCTTTTTCCAGCCACAGAAATAATTGTGAGCTGTTTGCTTCCCTGCTCTTCCCAGTCAGTTGTTGGAGCTTTTCTAAAATGATTCTTTCAGTGCCTTTTTTTTCTGATGGGGTCACTGAGATTGCTGGTAAATCTTGATACACCTGTCAAAATACCTTTTTTTTTCCCCACTAACAGAACATTTTGTATTCGTTGTTGCAGCATTAATGTATTTTAATATGTATCCCTTTCTTTTGCCATTCTCTAAAGTAGTTGGAAGATGCAATTTTCAAATCTTTTATTGTACAGCCTTTTATCAAACTGTCTCTATAGCTGCTGCTTTTTTTTTTGAAAACAGATTTCTCTCTGATAGGATCAGATCTGAAATCATTTGTTACATTCCTTGCATTTCTCATTTCTAAAGCCAGGCATTGCTTTTTTAAACAGTTTCTGTGGGGCTTTTTGAGCCTTTTGTGCTTCTTTTCTCCCCTTTTAATATCGATTCTAATGTTTGTCAGACTGTTTTATTTCTGCCTTCTTTGTTCTCTGCTTTTTTGATCTTTCCTCTTGGTGCTTCCCTGTGTGTTTTATAACTAAATTTCTTTAATTTCCACTTGATGTCCTTTCTTTAAGTACTGTTGATACAGAAGAAAAGCAGAAGAAACGTGATAGATTTTCTCCTGGTTTGACAATCTAGTAAGAGATGGAACAAGCCACACACTCCAGCTCCTCATAAATCCTACAGGTTCCTCTACTGGGAAGAGAATGTGTCTGAAAAATACAAGTGACATCCAGAGAACATCATCAAGGCATGGATCCAGTCAAGCCAGCTTGGGAACATAAATGAATTGCATTACAAAGTGGATCTCTGTTTCAGGCATCATAGGATCATGGAATACCCTGAGCTGGAAGGAACCCACAAAAAACCTCCAGTCTAAACCCTGGCCCTGCACAGACACCCCAATAATCCCACCCTGGGCATCCCTGGGAGTGTGGTCCAAAAGGAGGAGAATTGGAGTGATTTCCAGCAGATTCTGATACATGGTGTATCTAGGTCTGGGTAGAGACGGATCTCTTTCTTCACTCCCTTCCCAGAAGAATTCAGGAAGAGGGATTTGTCACACAGCAGGCTGAAATTCCAACTCCAATAATAGAGTTGCTGAAGAGTGATGTGAAAAATTAATGAGCAGTTTAGAAAAACTCAGCATCCAGCTGCTGAGGAAGGCTGGGCTGGCTCATGCTCAGCTGCTGCTGCTTCCATTCCTCCCGCTCTGCTTGTTCCTTCCCTTCCTCACCACCCTCTTTGTTCTGGATCTTTTATTCATGTCCCCATGCAGCCCAGCTGGGCTGGGTGGGCAGAGCAGCCCAGGATCCTGGAGGAGCACTCCCAAACCATTCCTCCTTCACTGCTGAGCCCAGGAAATCTGTATTTGCAGCACTGGTGTGGAGCTGAGAGTCTGGGCTGTGCTTTGCTCACACACACAAGACGGAGTGATGCTAAAAGCCTCCAGGCAGGGCAGAGCAGGCAGCGAGCAGAGAAATGTCAGGAAACCATGAGCTGCTGCTCATGAATCCTGTGTGTGTGTGTTCTCAAAGTAGTGCATTTTTATTCTATTTTTTAGCCAATTAGGTACTTACACAAATTCTCTGCAGTCTTGCTGGGCAAATCCTAATTTAAGATTGATGTCCGACAATATTCATAATTATTACACAAAATCTATGTATATAACTCTATCTGTTCTATCTAGCAGGGCTACATTATTTTTGTTATGACTAGAATTTAACTAACTTTGCAAAAGGCAATGTTTCTGAAGTTTAAACTAGGCCTTTGGGCTTCTCTTACTAGCTCATACAGGCACTTAAAACCCTCTATTTATTTAAAGCTAAACTTGCATTTCTACCTCATGTGTGTGTGGATTTATGTCTTTTAGTTTTCCTGAAGGTTCTAATTCAAGGGAGTGGCAGTGCATGGACATCAGCGGGTGAGGGGTGCAGGGAGAGCTGGCAGAGGAGGTGACAGCCTGGGAACGACCTGGCAGGACCAGGATGGCATGTGCTCACTCTGGAGTAGCAAAGCAAAAAGAGCTGCTCTCCTTGCAGTAATTCCAGCCAGGAAAAGCATGGAATATTTTTTTTTTCTCTCAAAATGCTGAACTTCCCCATCCCTCAGCAGCGTCTCCCCAGAGCCCCCTTGGCTTGAGAGCTGCTCATTTTAAACCACACTCTCCTCCCTGTTAAGGGGAAAGTCCCAGGGCTCCCAAAGGAAAAACTGAGTAGCAATACAACCTTTTAAAAGGGCTGTTTTCTGTGTGAGGAAACCAAGCCAGCCACAGAGAAATTGTTCCCTGAGGAGCAAGAACATCCCGTGTCCTTCCCTCCACGCTTCCCAGAATCAACCCCTGCTGCTGATCAGGCACAGCCTCCATCCAGTCCCTGCTTTCTCGTTCAAGGCCCTGCTTTAAGAAAGTAATAACTCAGCTATTGGGGCTGGAACAGAGGAGGAAGTGACAGGAATGTGTCACACTTGGGAATTCTGCTGGAAGATGCCACTTGCAAACAGTCTCTTCTCTCACCCTTTGGCAAGCCTGGCCTGGCCCTCCCTGAAGACTTGTCTAAAAGCAAGAATACACACTGCACTCAGCAAGCCCAGGAGAGGAGAGGCTTCCTCCACCTTCTTCTGCAACTTCCCCCTTCTCTTTAGATGGAGGAAAAAGAATAAAAGAGGAAAAAATGGATTTTATAAAATTATAGGATGATGTCACTTTGTTGCGTAGGAGAGAATTTTAGATTTGGGTTCTTTTGCACATCTGCTGCCTTTGTTTAATTGCAAATAACAAAATGGGGTTTCCTTTAGGAAGCCTGGAGGTGGCACATGCCCCAGCTGTGCCAAACATCCATAAAATTTGTGTTTTGCCAGAGGTTCCAGTGCCCAGACTGATGGGCAGTGAGACACACCCAGAGTCCTGCTAAGTACTCACCCCCACATGAGCCATTTCATCATCCAGGAGTCCAGGATTTCAGTTTAAATCATTTTAATGGTTTGTGTTCAGCTGAGAGGCTGATGAACAGCCCCAAGCCAAAGCTGCCCACGTTCTCCTTGTCCCAGCCCTGCTGCATCGTGCTCAGAGCAATGATTTACTGGAGTGCAGCTGGCACAGGGCCCCAGCCACGCTTTGAGCCCCAGCAGTGCCCACAAAAACAAATCCTGGCGGGAAAATGATTTCCTTGCAGGCAGAAGAAGCTGGCCCAGAAGTTTCCAAGCAGGAGCTGCTCTGTGAGTCAGGAGCCACAGAGATACCCAGCCTGAGGGAATTAATGCAGTTGTTCAGAGCAGGTTTGGTTGAAGATAAAACAGAGATTTGCTGCTTCTTCCTACCGAACCTCCAGTGTTTGGTGTGTTTGCAAAGCCCCTGCTCTGGTCTGGTGGCACATGAGCTTTTTCCCTCTCTCAAGAGAGGGAGCACAGGGGAAAGTGGTGCCTGTGTGGCAAATCTTGACATTGCCTGCAAAGCAGTGGATTGCCTGGGTGTCATAATGAAAATGAAAATGAAAATAATAATAGTAATAATAATAGTAATAATAACAACAGGGTGGAGGCAAGGGCTTCCTGCTTCTGCACACTGGGAGCACAGGTGCCCAAAACCTGGCTGGCCACAATCTTCCCTGAGCTTGGAGAACTGGTGAGGGCTCTGAAAAGCCTCTTCACTCCAGACCCCTGCAGCCAAAAACATCTTTGAGAGAGCAAGACAATAAATTCCCCTTTGAAAAGATCAAAGGGAAAAACCTGACTTAAAAATGCTCCAAGTATTTTTCTTTTAAATCTTTTTTTCTCGCTCAAAACCACTCACTGAACCTCACCCTGGGCTGTTTCACACCCTCAGAAACAGGGTTTTAGGGCAAACACCCCGTTCATGACAATATTTCTCCCAGCTCTTGTTTTATAGCCAACCGAGCATCAAATTTACAGATGCAGGAGGCACAAATGTGCTTTATCCCAGTGCCAGGAGCCCTGGGCTCTGCAGTCACTGCTGTGAGCAGTCCTGAAATTAGAGCAGGTTTCCAAGAACAGCTTGGCAGATGACAGATCTGTGTCTGTCCATGCACAATCCCATTTTCTGACTCTCCAGCCCCGAATGTCATCGCTCCGGGAGGTTTCGTTATCCACGTCTTGTCCTGACACTGAAGATCTCCAGGAGAAAAGGGCTCAGATGCTGCTGATGTTGGACACCAGCACCATCTGCTCCCCGTCCTTATTCCCTCTACATTAAAGGCTAGAAAGATCTCATGAAGTCAGAAGAAAGAAAAAAATCACGGGTATGTCATCTGGGATTCCTGCTGTTTGCTGGTAATTAAGTTTGTCACAATCTTGACAGAGCTGGGAACAATGGAGGGAATCAGAAAGAAAAGGCAGAGAGAGGGAAAATATAATAAGAGTCACTCTGGAGCTTTTTCCTTCTGATTCTGTTGCCAAAGAAAATGATTAAAGGAAAGAATGTTATCTCCATGGTGTTTGCTCTCCAGTCCCACTACAGACAGGAATTCAGTCTAACAATTTGTCAATTTTTTCTCAAGCTCAGGTAATGTAATTCCAATATTTACTGGGCTGCACACCGGTTCCTGGGGTTTCTATCTATTCAAGTCTAGGCTCTCCCACTTTGTCACTCCCTCTTTGTTGTTTTGTCTGAGTTTTGGCCTTGGGAGAGCAAATAAAGCTGAGCCCAGCTCGGCAGCAGTGTCCCAGTGCTGGGCTGAAGGGCACCTCAGCAGAAGGACTTGCCCATCCTCATCTTCCTGCAGGAAAAAGGAATCACTGGAACTCATTTTCATCTCTTGCTGTGCTCACTGCAGCTCATTTGCCATGGGAAAAGCTCTTAGATCATCAGACAGTGTGCAAGGATGCAGGAGAAGCAGGAGGTGTTGGCAGAGCTGCTTTTGGGTGGTGAGAGCTGCAGGAACCCAAACCCAGGGGCCACAGGCTTTGCCCTGCAGCATCCACAGAGTGCAAGGAGGGCACTGCTGCTGGGGCTTCTCCAGTAGAAGGGAGTTTCCAGGCTGGAAAGACACGTTTCCAGGGAAAACAGCAGCCTTGGTACCAGGAGCAGAGGACACAGGAATGTGAGGGGTCACTGCAAACAATCACTGTTGGATTTATATTTTCAAATAACAGGACAGGAGTGCCGGGAGATGTTCCTCGAGGTTTATTCCAACATCTGCCTCAGTACAGGGTGAGCCAATTGAAAGATGGTAACAGCTCGTGTCCTGCCAAGAGCAGCCAGAATTCTCTGTGTTACAAGGCCTTTGAAAAGTTCTCTAACCAATAGCAAATTGTTAAGAGCTTACAGACATCTGCATAAACCAATCATTAAAACTACACGTGTACCTTGTATCTAAAATAGGTGCTTGTTGCATATTTCTTGCTACTCAGGAACTTTTTATACTCTTCTATAAACAAAGCACGGTGCCTCATTATTAAACTTTTCTATTTTCTTGCTTAACATATTTTTCTACTTGCTAAGGCCTGACTCTGCACAGCACAAAAACAGTTTTATTGTTCCATGTCCTCATTCTTGTTTTAACTCTAGGTCTACCTCCACACTGCTATGAGAGTTTTCTGCTTTTTCCATTTCCCACAGATCACCCCCAGCAGTTCTGGAGTTGGCCTCACCCCTGCTCTGTCACAGCCCAGCTCTGGGGCTGCTGCTGGCACCTCGCTGCCCATGGGATCACTGGTGGGCCTGGAAGGGCTGGGTTCATGGATGGATTGGATCCTAGAAGTCTTTTCCAACCTAAAAATTTCTCTGGTTCCTGCTTATTTTCCTTTAGTTTCCTGGACCAAATAGCAGTAATTTGCTGCTTAGTTGAAAATACAGACCCTACCAAAATCGCTGCAGGAACTGGAAGTATTCTCAAGGAAAAAGGAGGAGAAATTGAGTCCATCTCACTTGTGTCCTCAGAACAAAACTTGAGAGGCATTTCCTGTGCATTCCCAACTTCATGGCCAGAGTTGAGGCTGGGTTTGAAAGGCGTGGACACCACGGGGATGCTGCTGTCATGTGCATCTCGTGCTGCCCCACCTCCTCCCAAACTGCTGCATCTGCAGAGGGTTCTCAGAGTGGACTTTGCAGAGGGCCATGAAAACAGATTTATTTTGGAATATTTTCACTTGCCATTACAATTAATCACCAGAAGCCAAGGAAAAGGAGTGCAGTTTATGAAAACATCAAGCAGGGAATGTGCCTGCAGGGACCTGACAAATGGGACAGCCACACAGAGAGATGGTTTAGGATAATCCATTTTCATGCCAGCTCCAGTAAAGAGAACAGGGAAAGACTGAGCAGCATTCTTCCATCTGACAACCTCCAGAGCATAATCGTGGCCCTCATCGGAAACCTTGCAGTGGCTCCTCAGAACATTTTTGAAAGACAAGGCACTGTGTTTTTCAAACTCTGTCTCAAGCAAGAAACTCAAAAGAGTTCTCTCTGCTGTGAAAAAAATAAATGATCCTCTATTAAAGAAGTAAATCCACATTTTTCAAGCCCAGCCTCAACTCTGGCCATGAAGTTGGGAATATGTTGCTTTGATTTTTCAGCCTTCTGATGTTTTTTATTCTTGAACTGGAGCTTTTTCACACTTGTAACAAAAACAAAGACTGATATTTTGTAAATACACATTCCTTCCAGGGGGAAGGACAAATTGATGAACTTCTAAGTTGACCACTGGGGTCACAGAGGTGTCACTCTCAGCCTCCAGTCTCTGAATAAATTCTAAACCCTATAAAAACCCCAAATCATAATAAACTTTCTCTTTCTCTCCTCACTTCTCAACCTAACAGATGAGTGTGATTCTTTCGTGTCCACTAGCAACAGGAGTACACAGAATAATGCCATGTAAAGTTTTCCTCTGAGGCACTGGTGAGATGGACTCAGTTTCTCCCCCTTTTCCTTGGGAATGCTTCCTCTTCCTTCCACCACCTGCCAGGAAGCAACAGGCTCCTCTGGGATGTGTCTTTGTAGGGTCTCTTACATCATGAGGATATAAGAGAAGTGGGGAGTGGCCTTTTCTAACTCAGCCTGGGTGTCCCTGTCCCAGTGAAGTGTCCAAACCTCCAAGTTACCTGTAAGGATGATGAAGAGAACAAGGAGGAAGAGAAGATCCCCTTCCAGGGATCCCCACCTTTGGCTCTGTGCACTCACAGGAGAGCAGATGGTCCAGTCCAACAGGAACCCTTCAGGCTCTCACTGCACACACAAGAAATGTATTTTGTGTCCACCCAAACCAATTTCTTTGTTGCATCCTGGCAGCTGAGCTGTAAAGGCAAAATAAACAAATGCCCAAAGTGCAGCCCTGCCTTGGGAAATGAGCCCCTAAATGCCCTGGAGGCAGGTGTTTGGGGAAGGCTGGGGGGTCTGGAGTTTTCCTCTGTCTTGGGTTATGTAACAAAAAAAAAGTGTTTTCTATTTCATCTGTCGAAAGCAGTTGGGGACATGTTTTTCTTTATCTCTGGTAACTCCAGAGGGGAGGGGGCGGCTGCCTTCTGATAATGGCCCAGACGTTAAAACTGGGTGGGGCAGTGTTCTTATCTCTTTCCACCCTCTGAGGGGTATCTTCTGTTAATGGGCCATCGAGGCTCACCAATGACATCACACCTTACATCATCTCAGTGTTCCTTATCTCCTCCAGGGGATATCTGCTGTTAATGGGCCATCGAGGCTCACCAATGACATCACACATTACATCATCCCTTTGGGAGATGCTCCACCCAGTGGGGGGAGCCAAACCANCAGCCTTTTTTCCTACAGGACCATCTCTACTCCAACAGAACCTGCCACTCCAGGAGGGCTCACTTTGGACTGCCTCCAACACCCTGACCAACAGGGCATCTGGTTGTATTTCTGACTCTGTCAGGGTTTCTAGGATTTTCTATTATCTCATTCTTTGTACCACTACATTTGTATTCTTATTATTTCTAGTAAAGAACTGTTATTCCTATTCCCAAATCTTTGCCTGAAAAGTCTTTAATTGTAAAATTATAATAATTTGGAAGGGGGGGGAGTTTACATTCTCCATTCCAAGGGAAACTCCAGTTTTCCCTGGCAGACACCTGTCTTCCCAAACCAAGACAGCCTCCCTGTGGGACAGAGGGATGGATTTCCCATGCCGGGGCAGTCCAGGGAAGGATGATCCAGAACCTTCTGGCTCTTGTCCAGTCTCTGTGAGATGCAGGAGAAGATCAGACAGATTTCCTCCAAGACCTCACTCCAGCCTTCCAGGGAGCAGAAAGTTTTGTTTTCTCCTACTTCTGCTTCTGTGTGTCTCCTCATCTGCTCCACCCTCCAAGTTCTCTCACAGCCAGGCCCAAAATAATTAAAAGTGTTTTGTGGCTGGTAATTCAAAAACTATGAAAGCTCTCAGACATATTCTGTGGGATTGAGGTTGGTTGCAAAGACAGAGTGAATTTTGGAGGGTCTTCGTTGTCTTTGCTCTTCATCTGACTCTGGTGACCAGCCTGGACAAGTCTTCACACAGAAACACCAGTCCCAGAATCTCCATAACCCTGAAGTGGAGCATTCCTTTCATTCCAGCAGCAGCTCGTTGACCAGGAACTCCACAGGTCACCATGAGGAGTTCATAACCAGGAAAAGGCTCCCCTGGGACCCCCCAAATGAGTTGTGCTTCCTGAATAGTTTATTATCCAAGGCACAATGCCTTCTGAACATACTCCTAGCTGGGAGGCTCCCATGGGACCTGCATTTTAAGTGGATACACCAAAAGCCTCTCCAGCATTCCCCAGCAAGGAATCCCTCAGCTGGCGTCTGCAGAGGGAGGGAGCTCATTGCTCCATTGCTGAAATTTAATTTGACCTTAATAATTAAACCTCTAAATAACAGTTTTCACATGCCAGCTGAACCATTAAATTGCAGGAGTGGATGCAGGCCTTTTCACACTGAGTGGAGTTTACTCATGTGGAAATTTTCCTGGTGCTCTGCTGGACTTGTTATTGATGTAAATTTCATGGCACTGATTAAAAATGTTTATTTCCCTTTCAGACCACGACAGAATCTGTGAGTTGTTGGGTTGGGTTCGTTTCGGTGTTTTTAATCCACTTGGCACAAAGGAATTCCTCATTGTTTGAGCTGTGCACAGGACAGTGATCCCGTGTGATGCACAGGACCTTTTCCAGAGGTGGTGTTGGAACTGGAGTATCTGGGGCTGGTAAAATTCAAGTGATGCCCCCAGAACCCCTCTGAGAACCTTCTCCAGGGCCTTGCCCTGAGCCTTATGCTCCAGTTTGCACCAGCCAGGAAACGCAGTGGGACCACCATGGCACCAACACTCCCTGATAGACTCAACCACAGGAAATTAAACCAGAGAGTCTGAAATATCAGATTTTTTCTTGTTCCTTACTCTACTTAAATGTCAGTGGTTGTACAACACAGCCAAACACCTGTCCCTGAGTTTGGCTCAGGAATTTTGGCAGCTTTGGAAAAAACCACTTCGCCCTGACACGTGTAAGGCCAGCAGAAAGACTTCCCTCAAGCAGCTCCTCCTGGATTCCAACCACAGACCTCTTGTTAAATCTAAATAATTTAAAAGGCACAAGCAAGACCTCTCCAGCTGCTCACAGCCCCAAATCTGAGTATCTTTACTCACCGGAAAAGTGCACTAATGAAATTGTAATGTACGTGTTAATTAATGTACATATTTTCTCAGTAAATTTTGCACAGCTATAAGTGGCCAAATAAATAATGAATGCCCTGGAATAATTTATGTGAGCTCTGTTTCTTACTGTACATGTTTTAATTACCGATATGGACGCGTCTCAATGAATTATTGAAAGTCAAAGAATAAATAATATTAAAATTAAAAAGTACACGAGAAGCAAAGTTCAAATAGATATTTAATTCTACTAACACATTGTGGTGTAATCCTTGCCCAATAATTGGCAGCAGGAGAGGAAATGCTCCTCCTGGCCAGCTTGAGCTCCATTTCTTCTGGGTTTTTTGTGCCTTTCAGTGTGGAAATTCATCAGCTAAAGCTACAGAGATGCTTTTCATCATTGCACCTTCAGAAGGAGCTATGTTAATTACATTAATTATGTCAGTTCTTTCCCTGTGAGGGTGCTGAGGGCCTGGCACAGGTTTCCTGTGGCTGCCCCATCCCTGGAAGTGTCCAAGGCCAGGCTGAATGGGGCTTGGAGCAGCCTGGGGTAGGGGAAGGTGTGCAGGCTCCTTTGTGATGCCCCAACACCAACTTGGAGCATTATCAGCAGCTTTTCACACTCAGATCCTTCAGCAGAGAATTCCACACCACTCTGGGGTTAATTAGTGAAGCCTTAAAATTCCCCCGTGGAGCTACAAATGTCATTCCACTTTGACACCCAAAGGACAGGGATGTTCTGGGTCTCTAAATGCAGTTGTTGCACAATGAGAGCTGGTTTTGCAGCTGGGACCAGAGGTTGGGAACAACTGGGGGAAATGGCCAGTAATTAATGCTGCTGGTCATTAGCACACTTGATTGCAGTCTGCTGATGCCCTGCAGAGTAATCGTGTGCAATCTGCTGTAAACTGTGGGCTCCTCAAAGGCTGCTGTGGCCTTTGGAAGAGCTGCCCTGGATGCTTTGCCCAGGGAGATGTCTGCAGAACTTCAGCAGAAGCTGGGCCTGAAGGGCTCCCCCAGGAGATGTGAGTTTGACACATGCTGAGAACGTTTCCTGAGTGGATGGGAGCAGGCACTGCCCCCAGCCCAGCAGGAATCCCCCAACCAAAACTGCTGCTGGCCTCCTCATCCCCCCCTCACTCAGTGCACCACGATGGGAACTCGTCATTCCAGCCCACTGCCTTCCCCTCCCCAGCAAACCCAGGGAGTGGACTGTGTGTGGTGGTCTCACCCAGCCCCTCGTGGCTGCTCAGTCACTGCCCCACCAGCAGGATCAGGGAGACAACTGGAAGGGGGAAAGCTGGAAAACTCGTGGGTTGAGGTAAGGACAGTTTAGTAGGGGAAGAAAAAGCCACGCACACAAGGAAAGGAAAATAAGGAATTAATTCACTGCTTCTCATGGTTGGGCAAGTGTTCAGCACCTCCAGAAGGGCAGGGTCCCATCCCACAGTGACTTGGGAAGAGGAAAAACCATCACTCCAAATGTCCTTCACTTGCACTTTCCCTGCTTTATATACTGAGCATGATGCCCTGAGGTCTGGAATGTCCCTGGGTCAGGTGTGGTCACCTGTCCTGGCTGTGTCCCCCCCCAGGCCCTCCCCAGCCAATGTGAGGGGCAGGAAAGGCCTTGGCTCTGTGCAAGCCCTGCTCAGCAGTAACAAAAATATCTGTATTACCAACCCTGTGTGCAGCACAAATCCAAAACACAGCCCAGAGCAGCCTCTGGGAAGGGAATTAACTCCACCCCAGCCCAAAGCAGCACTCTGTGCTACCCTGAATGATGGATTAATCCACAAGGTCCATCCTAGGTGGGGGACCTTAGGTGACACTGCCTCCCCCACGCTCCAGCCAGGAACTGTCCCACTGGACAGGGCAGCCAAGGCTCCTTTCCCCACGAGGAGCTCCAGTGCCACATCCCACACCTCCCTGAGCACCAGGCTGAGTTTGGGCTGTGCCCAGCTGGCCCAGCCCAGCTCTGCAGAGCAGCTTTTCCTATCAGGAGCTGATCGGGGATTGAATCACTTATTGAATTATCAGCACACGTGGAAAGAGATCAATGAGCAGATCCTGGCTTGGAAATGCCAAGTCCTGATCCCTGCTCTGCACTTGTGGGTGTGTGGGGGGAGCTGGGCCACCAAGCCCAGTCTCCAGTGAGGGACAAAATTCCCTCTGCCTGCTCCCAGAGTGATCCCAGCCCAGCACAGGGCGGGAGGCCCAGCAGACAAATACCAGGGGAATGAGACAGACTGGAGGTGACATTCCTAAATGGTGTCACTTCCAATTAGTCTTTGTGCCTGCAGAATGAGAAGAACTATTTTTAAGTTATGTCAGAGATTTGTTTTCAAGCTTTTCCAAGGTATATCAAGCATTTTCCTTTCTGAGATGTCACAGCTTGTGCTTTTGATCCTTTTTATGACTTCCCTTTGCTTTTATTCCTTTTTTCTTTCTTCTGTCATATCCCAAATATTCACCAATTTTCCCCACAAAGAGAATCCACTTGTGATTTTTTATAAAAGGGTTTTCTATGGAAATTCTCAGTGAACAATTAATTCTTTGGCCAGCTTCATTTCCATTACAAATGGATGGTACTTGATCGAAGAGCAGCAATATGTGGACAACTCCAACACAGACACGCAAAATATCCTTAAGAGAAATTAGTTTTTAAACAAAGAGGTAGAAATAAATTCCAATTTGCAAGTACACTGAAGGTAAAATTCACCCACAGAATGGGTTGGGTTGGAAAGGACCTTAAAGCCCATCCCAGCCATGGGCAGGGACACCATCCACTGTCCCAGGCTGCTCCGAGCCCTGTCCAGCCTGGCCTTGGACACTTCCAGGGATCCAGGGGCAGCCACAGCTTCTCTGGGCACCCTGTGCCAGGGCCTGCCCACCCTCACAGGGAACAATTCCTTCCTAACATATACTCTAAACTTCCCCTCTTTCAGTTTGATCCCATTCCCCCTTGTCCTGTCACTGCAGTTCCTGAGGAAGAATCACTCTCCCACTTCCCTGTAGCCTCTTCACACACTGGAAGGTGCTGGGAGGTCTCCTCACAACCTCTCCAGGTTCAATTTTCCCAGCCTGTCCCCACAGGGAAGGTGCTCCAGTCCCCTTGACAACAGCTCCACCTGGTTCCTCACAGGACACTACCCATGGAATTGCTCAAGCTCAGCTCATGGACAAGATGCCAGTGATGCCTTAAGCTTTAGCTTTCATGTATTTCAGGTTCTGTGCTGCCCAGGGGTGCAGTTCTGAGCTCACAGTCAGTGTCACTCAGCTCTGCACAGAGCAGGGACACAAAACAAATCCTTTTCCTGCTGGAGACCAAGGACAACTTTCAGGCCCAAAAGCACAAACAAGGGTGGGCTGGAGGGAGGAACAAGAAGGATGGGACCTCACAGCCTGGAGCTGGGATTGGACAATTAAACCCCAATATGCAAATGGACCAAAACTTATCAAAGTGTGAGACCTCATGACCCATCAGCCACTTTGTGACCATTTTGGGTCCACCCTGGGTGTAGCCCTGGTCAGTCTCTGTCCTGCCCAAGGTGTATCCTAAAGGCCTTTCAATAAATATCTACTTTATTCTCTGGCTCTGTCCAGTCTCTGTTCCAGGTCAGCCTTCCCAAGGCATCACCAGCAGCCCCGACCAGGACAACCCCAGACCCTGCAATTTACACCCAAAATGCTCGGGATGGTGAGGCTGGACATGAGCCAGCACAGCCCACGTCTCAGTCAATATCCATCATTTTACCCTGGGATGGATTCTCCACTGCTGACATCCCCTTTTTCACATGTCCACCTGCAGGACTGAGCACACCTTCCCTCCTGGCTGCACACTGAGCTTTCCTTCACTTCCCCAGAGGGGAAGGAGATGGAAAACCAAAGCCCTGGAGAAGAGGGAGGGGGGAAACCACCCCCTTTTCACCACCTGGGAGCAACACAATATTCTGCTGTTCCCAGACAACATCTGGGGCTCTTGGCTAAAAAGGAGGAGCAGAACTCAGGGACTATTGAGCTCCAGACCAAAAATAAAGTCCAAGAAGCAAGTCACAGTCCTTGCCAGGCTGTCCCCTGCCCCCTGGGCAGGCAGGTGACTGTCACTGAATACTGAACTAGTGCACCTCACGGGAACTTTGCCTCAGAAATGATAAATCAAACAGGTTTTTTTAAAGCTCCACCTTATCACAGTCTCTCCTCCAGCACTTCCATGGGAAGGAATAATTATTTTGTGCTCACTGCATGTATAATGAATTTTCAGGCATACTTGTTTGATCTATAGCCTTGAAAATAAAAATCCCATTAGTCTAACAAGCTCACCAATTATTTCCTGGGATCACTGAGCCTATTCCAGCGGAGAAAGTTGCATAAAATTGAAAGTGAACAGGGAACAGTGCAATATGTTGTTTTACAGGGTAAAACATTCTAAAACAGTGTTTCACATCATGTTTGGGGGCAGAGGAAAGAGAATTGGAAGGAGCAGAGAGCTTGGGTCTGCCTTAGCTGGGTGGATATACCTGGGCAGGGAAGAAACACATTTAAATTTGCCTGAATTTAGATATTAACTACTCATGTGTCTCTGTCCAAGCTAGCTTTTGGAGGTTCCATGTTTTTAAAAAAAGGCATTTCCAGGACACACATTCTCACTCATTTCAGGTATTGAAATCCTGGGTGGTGAATGGCACTCCAGAAAATTAGTTTCTCTCTCTCAGCTCCAAGGGAGGCCTCAGACACTGGAGATGTCTGCACTGGAGATGCACAAAGTTGGATGATGCAGATTTTCCCTCTCCATCCAACCTCCCTCAGTCCCCATGAGCTTCTGGGAGCTGTAGAGACACCCAGAGCCACCCAGCTCAGCAGACACCAACCTCCAAATCAGCCCTGCTGCCCTCTGGGGTGACCACCTCTCTCCACTGCTTTGGCCAAATTAAATAATAAATCAGATTGCTCTCAGGAGCTGCCTCAGCTTCAGCTGGACACTGGTGGCGAGCTGAACCCAACAGACAAAGGGATTCCTTCACTGAAGGCAGCAAGGGGCCAAATCCAAGGCAAAGATTCCCAAGTGTGCAGCTTGGAACAAGCTGGGGGTGGGCATGGACAGGGCACAGCTTCAGTTTGAGCATCAGTGTCAGAGCAGCAGTAAAACCCCCAAGCAGTGATTTATTGCTGGGGGTTTAAATGAGGATCACACCCAAATCCTGCCCCTGCACACGTTTGGTAACTCCTGGATCAGGACATGGAGGAAGGCACCAGGAAAGAGGCTGGATGTGGTTGTTCCTCCGTTGGCAGAGGTGGCTCCAGGGCTTTCCTCAGCCCTTTCCCTGCCTCTCTGAGTGTTGGAAGGAGGAGAACACACTGGAATTCAGAGCACAACTTAATTCTTGTTTGCTCTTTAGGGATGTTGGGAGATGTTTTTTTCTGTGGCTCTGGAGGGGCAGAGGAGTCTTGCAGGCAGTGATTAGAGAAATGCCTAAAACAGACACGTGTAACAGTGGCATTCCTGACTTCCAGCACTCCACTCTGCACCCAGAAAGGTGGGAATGACTGCTCAAACTCCCATGAAAATTACAAATTAGACAGACCACGAAAACAGAACTATTTTCTCCTGGGGGATGGGGTCAGCAGCAGGAGTGGACCTTCCTGGACAGAAAGGATGGTGTGACAATCTAACAGGATAAATGCAGCCCTGAAGAGTGTGGGGATTGAGCATGAAGAGTTTTGAGGGTTCCATGGCACCAAACCAAGCCCAGGCTTGTCCCCCCGATGCCAGCCCAGGGCCAGAGGCTGCAGGATTTGTCTGGGCTCACCCAAACTGCTGCCTTCTGCTTTTACCCCCAGCACATCCCCTTCTCCTGTGCCTTGGAGCATCCATCCATGTTCCTGCCCCTCACCCTGTGCCTCCCTGCAGGTCACAGCTGCTCTTTGTTCCTTGCAGCCTCTGCCTCCTCACAGCCCTGACATGCAGACCCAGCAGAAGGAGAGGTGTCCCCACCACCCCAGGAGGAACAGGAGGTGCTGAACTGCCCTGGCTGAGCAGATCCCACCAGGAATCAGCTGGGTGCAGAGCAACACCAGCACAGCTGGACTCTCCGGGGGCTGGGGCCATCCCTGCTCTCGTTTTCCCAGGTAAATGACCCCTCTGCTGGATGGATGCAAATGACCACGTGCAGAGTCAGACGAGTCTGTTTCCATTACAAAAGAATAAAAATCCCACCACCACCAAAAACCACCCCACACATTTTCTCCCCGATCCCATCTCTGGAAAAAAGATCCACAACTCAAAATAGAACATGGGAGTATTAAAACCAACCAGGAATTATGAGAGAAAGGGCACACGTGGAGTAATGGAGCCATGAAAATGGAGTTTTAGCTTGTCACACTCAGTACTGCCTAGAGGACTCTGGAAATTCTCTGCTCACTGTGTCCCATCTCCTACCTAAACTCTGGAGACCCATCCCATGGGGCCATGAGCCACTCCTGGTTAAGCTGAGGTTTGTCCAGCACTCCTCAGGCACACACAGGATGTTAGTGTGGGGTTTGAACAGGTGGCACCTGCAGATCACTGATGAGATGTCCCCCACTGTTCCCAGCTGATTCCCACCCACCAGCAGTACATCCCACGGGTGAGCAGGGTTTGCTCCCTGGCTGCAGAAGGGTTGGGGTCTGGCTGCTCCAAGGAAAGGTGCAGGACACCCCAGCCCCAGCCTGTCTGTGTTTCCCAACCCCCTGGCTGTGACTGAAGTGCTTTCCCCGGGGGGAGCAGGGCAGTTGGATCCTCCTCCAGCTGCCTTGGCTGTCCCTTACTGACCCCTTCAGCTGCAGGGCTCTTCCTGGAGCACGTTCTGTGCAGCAGAATTGTCTCCCCACACCTCCTGGCCAGCACTGCTCAAAGCCTGGCAGCCAGCAGCTCTCCTGTCCCGCAGGACACGGCCTGTTGGGAACATCCCTGGTGCTGGGGACACTGGCAGCTTCACCTGCTCACATGGGATGCTCCAAATGTGACTTGTCCTGGACCCAAATCAGCCCACATGGAGTTTGCCCACATGGAAGTTGGAACTCCCTCCTTTCCAAAGCAGAAGCACAAACTCTGACACTGCAGAGAGATTTTTGGCAGCCAACCAGGAATTGGCACTGGAAGACCCTCCCAGTGGGGATGGACACCTCCTTCATCCAGGGGCTGCACACAAGGACAAAACACTGAAGTGGAAGCAGAAATCCTGGGCACAGCCCTTCCCTGTGGAACCTGGGGGGTGCTGGCTCAATAAAGCAGAAGGATTTTGGAGAAGTCTGCTACTGCCCCTGAAATTGGGATGGGTGGTAAGGCTGGGAGCAGAGCAGGCTCACCAAGAAAGGGGGGCTGGAATGCTCTGAGGCAGGAAACTCCACAGTGCCCGGTGAAGCTGGGTCAGGGAGGTGGGACACAGACACCACACAGCTCCTCTGCTCCAGCCATGGGCTGCACAGGGAATTTGGGAATTGCACAGGGAATTTGGGAATTGCACAGCAATGTGTGACCTGGCTGTGATGCTCACAGGAGCCTCAGCCTGGGCTCCTGAGGAAAACTGCTGCTCCTCAGGAGCTCCTCAGGGATACTCAGCAGTGGATGAAGGAGGCTCAGAGGGCAGCTGAGAGGCAGGGCCAGGGCTGAGGTTTGTGGTGTGTCCCCAGAGAAAAGGGAGACAAGATCTTCTCTCCGAGCTCAGAACCACTGGGAGCCTCAAAGGCATCACTTTCTAGGGACATCACACCACAGAGAAGGGACAGGGACAGAGCTCAGGAAATTGGTCCACTTGATCTCCACGTAAAAAACAACACTGACATTGTGTGGGGCTGAAGAGGAAAAATTGTCACAGAAAAGTTTGTGTTGGAAGGAACCTTAAAGTTCATATTGTTCCACCCCCTGCCATGGGCAGGGACACCTCCCACTGTCCCAGGCTGCTCCAAGCCTCATCCAGCCTGGCCTTGGGCACTGCCAGGGATCCAGGGGCAGCCACAGCTGCTCTGGGCACCCTGTGCCAGGGCCTCACCTCCCTCACAGCCAGGAATTTCTCCCCAATCTCCCATCCAGCCCTGCCCTCTGGCACTGGGAAGCCATTCCCTGTGTCCTGTCCCTCCATCCCTTGTCCCCAGTCCCTCTCCAGCTCTCCTGGAGCCCCTTTAGGCCCTGCCAGGGGCTCTGAGCTCTCCCTGGCGCTTAGTTTCTGCTGCTTAACTTCCAATTTAATTTTCTTAAAAATTCCCAGAGCTCCTGCCTGGTCTCCAAGAAATGCAGTTTTTCATCTTTCTTTCCCCTTTAAAAGGCTGTTTATCATTTGTTCTCTATCAGGCTGTCGTCCATCATCCAGCTTTATTCCTACCTGTGAGTCCAGCCGGGAATCTCCACATTTACTCTTGCCCACCCAAGTCCAGAACCCCACCAAAACCAGAGAGCCCAGGCCAGGCCCCCTGAGCTCTGCAGCAGGCTTGGTGTAGATGCCAAGGAGAGGCTGCTGAATTCTGCCTCAGTTTTAGATCTATTATCCCAAACCCAAAAGGTGTCTTGAATAAAACATGAAAATCCAGAAAGCCATCTGTGCAGTATCATTGGGCTAATTGAGTTGGTATTAAATACCATTTGTTTTACCCAACTCTTATATTTTTAATTTTAAGCGAGTTACAGACTATTCTGGGTGAAATAAGTGCCAGAAAAACTGTTACTGGAAGTCCCAGCAGCGGAACTGGAAACACCTGGGCTGCACATGAGGGGGAGTCTCAGCAGAAACCTCCTGGAGCTCTTGTTAGCAAAAGAAAAATGACAAAGCATCCCTGCTAAAAGTGACCCTGCCCCATGGGGCTCCGTGTGGGAAGGGCCCTTTGTAGCCAAAAGAAAATGATATTTTTCCAGGAGCAACCCTGGGGTCTGCCTGAGGGAAAGCTGCTCTCTGCATCCCCACGAGCCTGTCCAGCCTCTGCCACTTCCTTGGGTGCAGAAAAAAAAGTCTAATAAAGCTTGTAATCCACTCCAGAGACAGAGCGAGCAGCCCCTGGGCAGGTGACCCCAGCACCTCTGCCCTGGGCCCTGCCAGGCTGGGAACATCTCCATGTGCTGCCCCCAAACCCATCCTGAGCAGGGAATTCCCTGCCAGGAGGGCACCAAGGGAGGGGTGGGAGCTGCTGAGAGGGGACAGGACTGGTGGAACAACCATTTGTTGATTTAAGGACCTCCACACATACCCAGGGCAAAGGCAATTCCTACAGCCTGGCCCAGCAGCAGCAGGTCTGAGTGCCCCAGGTCACCTCTCCAAGGCCATCCAGCCCATCCAGACACCTTAAAGGACAGGGAATACATCAGTAATCCCCTTTCTTCTGAGACAAGGGAGGTGACTTTCCTGCAAAGCACTCCCAGGTGGAAGGACTCAGGAAGCCACAGGCTGGAGAATCCTGCTTTTCCAGAGACACCATCCCCAAGGTGAGTGTGAGTGAGGGACACCCCTGCCCCTGTCACAGCTCCCTGGGACAGAGAGCTCTGCAGCTCTCCAGCAGCAGGGACACGTGGAGCAGCTGCCCTGCCAGCCTTCCCCCTCCCATTTCCCAGCCTGCATCCACGGGACTTGTTTAAACACTTGCAGGAGATGCAGCAGCAAAGCACAGAGCAGTGCAACTGCCTGCAGCTTCATTTGAGGTGGGATTTTCATCAGATGTATCCCAGCAAACTCCTGTCACAGGCTGACACTGCAGCAGCCTTGAGCAGATGGTGATAATATTGGGCCAAAACTTTTCAGTGTCACCTCCGTGTCCCAAGGGCCCAGCAACCCAATGAAGGAGCTCAGTGCAGGGAATGAACTGCACAGTGCAGCTCCCAGGCCAGGGACAACGTCCTGCTGGAATCCAGGAAATATTGGACAAGCCAGGGGAGTGCTGTGCTCTCCCAGCTCCATAGAGGATGGAATTTTCCATGGTTTTGGACAAACACTGCTGAGAACTCGATATTCCCCACCTCAAAAAAATACCCAAAAAAACCCCCCACCAAACCCCCAAACTAACAACAACAAACTCAGCTCTGCAGCAGAAGTTGATTTGTCCCACCAGTGGCAATTCTTGATACACATTCCTGTGCACAGGCAGGTCCTCACCAGGGTGACTTTATCCTGCAGGACCTGCAGGAAAAGCCTCGGCAGACAGGGAGGTCTGGGAGGCGTCTCCTCATCTTCTCCTCATGCTTTCAGGGGATTGAGGCTCCCAGCTGCCACCCCAGCCCCAGATCTGTGTGCTGACCCCATCCCAATGATCCAGAGGGATGTGATGGAGCCCAGCAGAGTCAGGAGGCAGCAGAACCTCTGGAGCCAGGGCCAGCTGTGCTGCCCTGCACGTGTCCCCAGCCCACACAGCAGAGCACAGGAAGCCACCCCACGTCCCTGGGCACTGGTGTCTGCCCGGCTCTGTCACCTGGGATTGTCACAGGGCAGCAGGAAGGGTCCCTGCTCTTCAGCCACCACCCCTGCAGTGCTGCAGGCTGGGGCAGAGTGGCTGGGAAGGGACCTGGGCTGCTGGTGACAGCAGCTGGACACGAGGCCAGGTGGGCAAGGAGAGCAATCCTGGCTTGTGTCCAAAACAGAGTGAGCAGGAGCACTGGGACAGTGACTGTCCCCTGTGCTGGCACTGCTGGGACACCTCGAGTGCTGTGCCCAGTTCTGGGCCCCTCCTGAGAAAGGCATTGAGGGGCTGGAGTGTCCAGAGATGGGAACAGAGCTGGGAAGGGGCTGGAGCACCAGGAGGGGCTGAGGGAGCTGGGAAAGGGGCTGAGCCTGGAGAAAAGGAGCTCAGGGGAACCTGGTGGCTCTGCACAAGTCCCTGACAGGAGGGGACAGCCGGGGGGGTCGGGCTCTGCTCCCAGGGAACAGGGACAGGAGGGGAGGGAACGGCCTCAGGCTGGGCCAGGGGAGGCTCAGGTTGGATATCCAGAAGGATTTCTCCCTGGACAGGGTGGTCAGGCATTGGAAGGGGCTGCCCAGGGAGGTTTGGAGTCCCCATCCCTGGAGGTGTCCAAGGATGTGGCACTCAGTGCTCTGGGCTGGGGACAACGTGGGGATCAGGCACAGGTTGGACTCAGTGACCTTGGAGATGTTTTCCAACCCAAATGATCCTGGGATTCTGTGAAGGGGTGCTCACATCAGGTACCACAAACATAACCAGTGTTGGTTTCACCTGTGCTTTCCCTCCCTCCCCACACACCTCTGCTCCCTGGGGCCTTTGGGAAGAGCAGGGATGTGCCTAAACTTCAGCAAACCCCAGCTGATAAAGGGATCTGGGGCACCAGAGAGGCAGCACAAAGGGAACCCCAAGCCCACTCACAGCCAGGTCTGCCATGACTCCAGTGGGTGAGATGGGCACTCCTGGACACACAGCAGCCAGAGGGACACTCCTCACCCCTCCATCCTACACAAAACTCCAAGTTCTTGGTGTCCAAGAGCTTTCTTTGCTATGGATAGAGGGGAAAAAAGCAGAAGAAAAAGAGAAAAATAAAAGCCAACCTGAGGAAGTCCAAGCAGGAGCTGAGCTCCCTGAGGCTCAGGATACCCTTATCCCCCATGATTCCTCCCAAAACCTGTTGAGCTTTAAAAAGGACACTGAAATAGGCTGAATTTTGTGCAAAAGTCTCTCAGAGCCTCTCCAGCACCAAGTTTTAATGGATCAGCCATCAGGATCCCCATCAGGCTGAGTGAGAGCTCCCGCATTCCCCTCCACCCTGAATTCCAAGGCCAAACAGAACAAGCAGAGCAAACCCTGCTCCTTCCCCTTCCCACTCCCACCCAGGTGGGCAAGGCAAACCATTCCTGCTGGAATACAATTCTGAATTGGACAGGGCTCAAAGACTGATGAGTCCCCTGGATGAGAAATCTGGCAAGAGGGGGAAAATATTACTAAAAATAAAATACATCAATCACTCCACAAATTACACTCCAATGCGTCCTTCAGGCAGGAAGGTTCCCTGCTTGGTGCCATGTTCTCTCTCCTTGGGATTCTCTTTCCTTAGGGAACACCTGGACTGCAGCAGCTGAGTGGATCATTTAAGTGGAGCCTTAAAAGACACAAAAGCTGCGTGGGGCATTGCTGTGTGGTGTTCTGGGAGGGATGGGAGCCACAGGATCATCCCAGAGCCTCTCTGGGCTCATCTCTGCAGCACAACACGCTGAGAAAAGCAGCACGGGCTGTGCTGGGCTGGGGAGCACTGGGAGAGCCCCTGAGCCACTGTCCTTGCTCCTCCCTCCCTGCAGAGGATGCGCTTCCCTCGTCCCCTCAGTCACAGGGCTTCTGTCATTCCTTCCCCTCAGCTGCATCCCAGGGCTTGTGTTTGTGTTTGGTGCTGGGAATGAAAAACCAAAGCTTGCCTGGTGTTCCAGGGCTGCCTGCAAACCCCTCACACGGATCAGCTGGGGCTGGCACAGCCCCCTCGAGGTAAGGACACAAACCAGATCTGTTATCACCTCTGCTTTTCACATCCAGGCAACTTCTCCAGTTCTTCACTAATTAAAGGTGAAACTTTCTGTATTTTGTGTCTGCCTGAAGTGTTTGAGCAGGAGAATGGTTTGAAGAACATACTGTCTTTTTGGGGGGCTTTTTTTTGAGAATTGAAAGATGCTTTCCCCAGGGGTTTAAAAAGAAAATAACCATAGATGCACTTTTCAGAACTGGAGAAACACAAAAAAAAAAAAAAAAAAAAAAAAAAAAAAAAAAAAAAAAAAAAAAAAAAAAAAAGAAAAATACACAAAAGCTTGAAACTGCTTCAGTTTCAAGGAAAACACTTGAAAATCAGATTAATAAATCAGGTCACTTCTGAGCAGGAGCAGCTGATCTCTGTCCCTTCAGTCAGCTTCTGTGTGATGGTTTTCTTTGCTTCTTTTTGTAGAGGAGCCAAACTAATTCCTTTCCCCTCCATTCCTCCTCTGGCACCGGTGGAGAATCTTCCCCCATCCCTGCTGCTGGAGTGTTCTGCAGGAGGCTGCTGTGGCTTTGTCAGGGGCAAAAGCAGCCTGAGGGAGCTTCCCTGGGAAAGGAGGGAAGGTGTGCAGCCTCAGGCCCCTGTGCTGTGTAAAATACTGCAAAAACTGCCACTAACAGTGGTCATTGCCCTCCTCCCCACGGTTAAACCCAGCAGATTTCTGTCAGGAACGAGGGCTCTGCCCTCAGCTCAGCACCTGGGGACTCTCCTCACCCATGGGGCCACTCGGGGCATGCAGAGGGCCCTGGGGCTCTGTGGGATGAGGTTTGTGTGGGTACAGAGCCCAGTGTGACCCCAGAGCTCCCTCCTTGGGTTCCATAAAGCAGATTTAGCTCCTAACCCATCTTTGAAATGTCTGCTCCTCGTAGCCAGATGAATAATGAACAAATATAAATCACAAGGAATTTATCTGATGATGGCAAGGAGAGAAAGGGATGAATAATTTATTTGATGGATATTATTCATCCATCCATGGAGCCAGCCAAGTAATGAAAACATTTATTCACAAATCACTCTGTTGACAATCGAAAACTTTGTACAAGAAGTAATTCATATGTATGATTTGACTCCCCAAAAACCCAAAATAGAGCTGACCTTGCAGAGAAGCAAGAAGTGCTAGAGCTGGGCTTATCTTAGACCCAGCTCGTGCTTTCCATCTCTTTCCCATCTCTGGGACTATGGAAAACAGATTTCCAGCTCTGAACTGTGGAAAGCCTGACTTTCACCCACACTCACCACCAAAAATCATTAAAACATGGCACTGACTTTCCCATGAAGGCAGAGATGCTCTTCCCACCAAGCCAGCCCCACTCCAGAGTGCAGGAGCTCCCTCCATAAATAAACCACTAGAAAGGCCTAAAAATATCTTTTTTTTTTCTTCCAGAGGATGTTCAGCTGCTTTCCAAGCCTTGTGCAGTTGATTCCATTATCAGAACTCCTTCCTCCATCCCACCTTGGAGCTTCCAGCCTGTTTAAATAACCCAAATGTGTCCAGATTCCCTCGGAATAACACGAACAGCAGCCAAGCAAGGTTAGAGCTGCCAGAGATGAAAATATGCTATTTATGGCCCCCTGAATTCCAGTCACTATTTTATGGCCTCAGCTCCTCTAAAAAGGATCACAAATCTCCACCAAGTCCCCAAGTGCAGCTCTGTGCATTTGGGTCCTCCAGGATATTTAAAATCACACGAAGATGGACTGCTCCCTGCTGACCATCCAAACACAGAAACACACATTATTCCAATGTGACTGTGGAATAAATTGCCATCTGCTTCCAAGAAGGAGAAGAGGAAGAATTCCTACGGCCACAGCTCTGGAGCTGGTGAGCCAGAAAACTTGTCATGGTTCAATTAATCTCACGAAAAGAATCAGAATCACGGCAGCCTCTCTGAAATGGATGCAAATCTCCATTCCCCCCCGGTGATGAAGCAGGGCTGGCAATCCTGGCTGAGCAGGTTGCTTATGAGATTTTAGAGCTTGTGGGAAAGCACCAGGGCACAATCCTGGGCATATGGCATTTGCAAGGTATTGTCTCCTCCCAGCTGAGAGCCTCAGTGCAGGAGCTGAGGGAAGGAGAACGATCAGGAAAGTTCAGGCAGGCTGAGCAGGTGGCTGGGGGCTCTCTGCAACAAAGACCCTGAGGAGGACCCAGGTTTGGGGGGAGAAAGGTGGGAGGGGTTAGAGGAGCCTGGGATGATTTAGGACACAGGGCTGGGCTTCACAGCCAGTTCCCAGCAAAAGCTCAATAAAGGCAGATTTGTTCACAGGTGACAAACTGCTCTTGGGCCCCAGACTGGTTTGGGTTGGAAGGGACCTAAAGATCACGCGGTGCCACCCCCTGCCCTGGGCAGGGACACCTTCCACTTCCATCCCAGGCTGCTCCAAGCCCTGTCCAGCCTGGCCTTGGACACTTCCAGGGATCCAGGGGCAGCCCCAGCTTCTCTGAGCACCCTGTGCCAGGGCCTCCCCACCCAGAGTAAAAAATTTCTTCCCAATATCCAACCTAAGCTTGTCCTCCTTCAGTTTAAAACCATTCCCCTTGTCCTGTCACTGTCTGCCCGTATGAAAAGCCCCTCTTCCTCTTCTTTATAAGCCACTCCAGGCATGGGAAGGGGCTCTGAGGACTCCCCAGAACCTTCTCCTCTCCAGGCTGGGCCTCCCCAGCTCCCCAGGTGTGTCTGTGCAGATCAGAGGTGCTCCAGCCCTCCCCACCCCAATCTCCAGCTGCAGCAGGACAGGATCTGAGCAGCAGGACCTCAGCCAAACCCCCAGCCCAGGCACAGGCACTCAGCTTTTGGGCCAAATCAAAACCTCCTCTGGCTCCTACTTCCCAGCACCCAGAGGGACCCTCCCCAGCCCTGCCCAGAGCCAGCCCCAGGGGTGACCCCAAGGAGCAGCTCCCTCCTCCCCCATCCTCAGCCAGGCCAGAGTTCCCAGGTTGCCATGAAAGTTTTCAGTGGCACACAAAAACAGCCACACAATTAACAAAGTTTCATCTGAAAAATAACCCCAAGCTGGGCTTGGAGCCTTCTCTGGAAGCAGAGCTTTGGCTGACACAATTCCCTGCTCCCCACAGGAATATCTGATCTCTTAGAGAGCAGAACCTGCTTTATCCAGTCCCACTCTCCTGCTGAGGGCCCATACTGAATTCCAGACACTCCTTAAACCAGAGAGACACCCCATTCCAGCAGCAGATATCTGGGCAGCCTCTGCACAGCCCAACACCTTCACTTAATACACAATGCCTCCATTTCTAGAGCCCCTCACTACACTGTACTCAGAAGAGCTACAAAAATGATTACAGTCAATATTTTGGAGTCTTAACAGAGGCTTTAGTGCCATTTCTAAGTGGAATTTTTAGTAAAACCGCTCCTGCCTGGAGAGCAGGATCTCACTGAGAGCTCAAGGACTTCACAAATATTGAAAAGCTCCACCACCACCATTCACCTGCTGCCCTTCCATTCATTTCCCCCTAATTACCAAACCCAGCACTTCCTATTAGCTCCAATTAAACCTCCAGAGGTGTCTACTAAACCAGATTTAAGGGAAAATTGAACCACAAGGTTCTGCCAGCAAGTTTTATTTAAAGCAGCAGAGGAATCTCCCCCCTCAAGTAAATTCCTCCAGGTTCAGCCAGCAGCAGGTGAGCTGAGGGCAAGATCTACCAGCCCTTCTCTGTCCTGATTCCCAGGAGGATGGGATGCTCCTGACCAAAGGGGTGGAAGAGGGAAGGAGGAGCCGATATTTCACATTTTTGAGACTTTTTTGTTTTGGTTTTTGCAGGCAGCCAGAGCAGCCTGGAGGCACCACACGGCATCAGCCGAAGGGATCCTGGGGATCAGGGTCACTGATGTCCCGGTGCAGCAGGTCCCTGTGCGCAGCCCCTGGCAGCAGCGGGAGCCGGGCATGAGGAGGGCCAGCTGTCCTGGAGCTCCATCTAGTGCAGGGCTCCCTGCCTGTGCTCCTGTCTCCACACTCGGGGAAGCTCCTGCAGTCGCAGCATTCCCAGAGTCTCTGCACTCCACCGTTCCCCCAGCAGGGAACGAGTCCGTCTGCAGCTGTTGCTGCTGCAGGTGACACCGCAAAAACACAGTTTAGGTGCGTTTACACTCCTGCATTTACAGGAGCGGTTTTACTAAAAATTCCGCTTAGAAATGGCACTAAAGCCTCTGCTAAGACTCTAAAATATTGGCTGTGATCATTTTTGTAGCTCTTCTGAGTACAGTGTAGTGAGGGGCTCTAGAAATGGAGGCATTGTGTATTAAGTGAAGGTGTTGGGCTGCGCAGAGGCTGCCCAGATATCTGCTGCTGGAATGGGGTGTCTCTCTGGTTTAAGGACGGCAGTAAGCAGACAGGGATTCTCTATTTCTTTAAATCCTCTGGTTCGTTTTTGCCTTGGAAGTTCTTGGGGCTGCAGAAGGTGTTGCTCACAAGCACTGCAACCTCTGCAAGGGCAGAGCAGCGCCAGGGCTCGGGTGGCTGAAGCACAGCTGTGGTTTTCAGAGGGATTCAGGCTTTTCACGTCTTGACACCTGCTCCATTGTCTTTGAAAGCCTCCAGCACGCCAGCAGTGCTCACAGCTCCAGAAAAAAAGGTGGTTTCCCATGAAATTCTTGCTGGAAGCTGCCAGCAAACAGGGAACTGCACCGTGAGAGGGTGAGCTCCTGGTTTTGTTTTAAACACTAGTATCAAAAGCGGGGAGGGGGATGAAAAATAAAGAAGCCCTTTTTGGGGAAAAGGGCAGTGTTAACTTTCAAAGGAATGAAGGAAAAAGCGGGATGAGATCCTTCTCTCTGCTTTTCCCCCAGATACACTCAGCTGGACACACAGGCTCCCCAGGACTCCGTGCAAATCCTTTTCCTAAAGCCCCTCTGCCATCCATGCCCACCACAGCAGCCCCACATCCCGGCGTTTTCCCCTCCTCCTGCACACCTGCTCCTCGGGGGAGCCAAGACTTTGTGCACGTTGTTGTACTTTTAACCACACCCAAAAATCGGGGAGTTTCAACTCCTGAGAGGGAAGGGAGATTGAAACAAAGGGAGATGTGTAAACACCCGAATAAAGACATGAATGGCTAACAGGAATAACTGTTAATAACTGTTAATTGTTTCCATGCCAATTGCCAAGGTGCATTAAAGAGGCTACAAGGGATTTCCAGCTGTTATCAGGTGAGGAGGCAGGGGTGTTAAATGAAGGTCACAGAGGGATTTATACAGGGTGCTACAACACTTCTGCTCACTTTTTTATTAAATATCTCTGCAGTGCTATTCCCTGGAAGCTCCTGCTTTACCCACCTTGCAACTGCTCAGCTTTCACATGGAATCACGGGATCATTAAGGTTGGAAAAGACCTCCAAGATCGTCAAGTCCAACTTTTAACCAAACACCCCCATTCCCACTAAACCGTATTGCCAAGTGCCGCACATACTTGTTTTTTGAGCACTTCCAGAGATGGTGACAACAAAATCTGTGGCCAAAATGTGGGGGTTTGCAGCAATCAGTGGGATGTCCCCCAGTGCACAATTCCTGATGGAGAAATATCAGGGAAACTCCATGCTGCCAGGCTTGGGAGTTTGAAAACTCTCAAAAACAAAAAAAAAAGGAATCAAAGCACAAACGAGTTCATTCCTTGGAATAAACCACCTGTGGTTTCCTGTGCTGGCTCCGGGGCTGGGAGTGCCCTGCAGGGGGGGGCTCCAGCCAGACACAGCCCCCAGCCCAGGGGGATGCTCCACATCGTGTGGGCCCTTCAGCTGCTGGCTTCATTTGGCCTTGAGTTCCACACGTCTCACAAAACACTCTTGAAACAACTTCCAGAAATGCTTTTATTCTGAGGATGTTCTGACTTGAATGCACCTGATTCGTCCCCTCTCCAAATGACCCTTTCACAGCACAGCCTGTGCAGCCGAAGGGAAGCAGAGCTGTTTCCTCCCTGCTATCACAATCAAGTTGTTTGGTATAAAATGTGGCTGAGGAGCGAATCCATAATGTCCCTGGCCATGTAAGGAAAGTGCTATTACCAGGAGGAAAATGCAGGTAGTAACTCTGTGGGTTTTTTCTCCACTGGAACTGTAATTAATGTGGATGCTGTGCACTAAGTGCAGGGAGAAATACAGACTTCACAGCGGTGAAAATGCATCTCATTAACACCCAAACTACTGTATCGTCCAAATGCATTTTGTTCAGCAAGGAGAAGCTGTGTAATTGAATTCCCACCAAAGCACAGTTCATCTGCATCAAACAGCACCGTGCTCATCCTGCAGCTCCTTCGGGCTGCTGCTGGAAATGAGGATTAATTAGGATACCTGCTCGTTACTCAGGGAGCAGGCACACACACTGTGGTCAGTGAGAGGCTCTGCTCAAACCCCAGCCAGGCAGAGCAGGGTGACTCCAAAGATTTGGATCTTCTTGCACTCAGGATGCACCAAAGAGTCAAAATTTTTTTTTGTCCGTGCAGAAAATGCTGGTAAAAAAAACAAACCCAACTATTCACAGGCAGGGGCAGGCACCTCTGCTGCATAAATACTTCAGTAATAATTAATAAGTGATTTGTGGAATTGGTTTTGAATTATCCAGGCTGGATTGGCTCGAGTGGCAGGGATGTGTATAAATCATTCCGTGCACAGCACCTCCCAGTCCCAACATGCAGCTGATGAACCCTCTGGAGCCCAACACGCTCCTCCTTCAGGAAGAACCCACTGATCCACAGCATTTCAATGGGTAAATTATTATTAATTTAAATAAATACATTAAAAGCTCCCAAATACAGCAGAGAGGGGAGAGTTTGAGAAGGGGCGGGAGGCATCCAGACAGAAACAGCAGAGAGGGCTTGGAGATTTGGAAATCTGTGCTTTTGCTGAGTATTCAGTCAGATCCGAGTGGGATTAATCCATCTCTTTGCTACAGAACCTCCCATCCATGAGCCCTGGACTGGGGTGTGCAAGGGCAGCAGGAGCTCGTTAAATGCATTTTAGCTCATCATCATCATCATCATCATCATCATGTATTGTCCCTTTCCCTCCCCTGTCCCATGTTCCCCAGAGCCCCAGCACACAGCTGTTCCCCAGCTCTCCAGCATCCCTCTGGCACAACCTCCAGGCTGAGAAACCCCTGCAAAGCCAAAGGCCAGAGTTATTCTGGGCAGAGGCATCTTGGGGCAAAGCAGCACACAGGGAGGAGGTCACCCCATCTCATGTTGGGGTCCTGGGATGATTTTCCTCCACGTTCACCCCAGACCCTGACTCCCAAAGTCCCCCCCAGTGAGAAGGGATCAGCCCCCTCAGCATCCCCTTTGGGTGTCATTTTGGTCATTGTAGGGGAGGCAGTGGAAGCAATCCATCACCCTCAGCCTTTGGAAAACCAGCAACTGCTGGGATATCGTTTTGAGCTGCCACGTGGGTGAATTTTACTCAGTGGGGGTGCAAGGGATGCTGAGCTCTGGCTCGTTCTGTCTCCCTAAACACGTGGGACATGATCCCATCACTCCCAGGACCTCGCTGTGCTCACCAGTGCCTCAGCTCCCATGCAGCCTGGCACACCCCATTACTTCTGTGCTTCAAATCCCATTATTCAGCTCTAACGAGGAAATAATTTTAATTAAGGAAATTAAAAATGTATTTGCGTTGGAATTTTAAGTAGGCGTTAATTTGAAGGCATGGAAAGGAGCCCTGCAGCCTTGTTTGTGTCAGGAGCAGCAGGGGACGGGGATGGAGGAGGGGAAAGGCTCTCTGCATCCCCTGGGGGCTGCCAGGGGTCCCTGGGGAGCAGGGCAGGGCACAAAGGCAGCACCAGCACGAGGCAGAGCCACCCCCCAGAGAAGGAGGGCTCCTGCTGATTCCATTCCTGCAGGAGGATGGAGCCAGGTGGGGACCAGGCTCTTCTCCAGCAAGGAGAGGACAAAAGGAGTAGGACTACAGTTGTACCAGGGGGAGGTTCAGGTTGGATGTTATGGGAAATTTCTTCATGGAAAGGGCTGTCAAACACTGGAACAGCTGCCCAGGGAGTGGTGGATTCTCCATCCCTGGAGGAATTTAAAACCCCTGTGGATGTGGCACCTGGGGACATGGTTGAGTGGTGGGCCTGGCAGTGCTGGGAGAACAGCCAATGATCACAGAGGGCTTTTCCAACCTTAATGATCCTTCAGATCTATGAAAAGCAGCAAAAAAGGTGTTGGGAAGTCCTCCAGAGAAGCTCTGAAGCCATGAGGCCACAAGGAGGGATGAGAGTATTCCCAAGGTCCCCACAGGCTGCAGTGGCCTCTCGTGTCCCCTGCATGGGCAGCCCCGAGGGCTGAGGTTCACCTGGAGGTGCCAGGTCCTGCTTCCATCCCCTCCTTCACTTGTTGCTGATCTCCCACACCACAAGGCTCCATCAGCAGTGTCCCAGGCTCTCCACAGGTGCCACCACCCCACTGGGAGCCTGGCTGAGTGACAGTGCCACGGGGAGGTGGCTTTTGGCCAGAAGGAAGGAGATGCTTCTCATTTTGCATCCTTGCAGCAGAGACAGCCCAGACAAGGCTGCAATGCAAGGCTCATCTTAACGCAGCTGGGTAAGAGTCCTATCAAAAACAGCAGCTAATTAGTTAAGTAATACCCAGCATTATTAATGCTGCAGCTCTGCCATCACCCATGTATTTATAATAATAGTGTTCCCACTGTAATAGCATTAATCATAATGGATTTACTAAGAAATTAAGGGGGAAGGGATATTATCTCCCTCGGGAGTAGCACTTGACAGCAGCCCTGCTTAGTGTGTGGATGTGGGTTGGTTTAATTCTCAGTGTCTCGCTCATTAATCTGCTTTTCCAAGGGCCCCTGACAAACATCCCTCTGGGAGAGCAACCACAGGAGGGTGGAGTTAGGACAAGCACAGCCAGGGGAGGGGGGTTCAGGCAGAGCAGCCCCAGGGAATCCTGGCAGAGGGTCAGCACAGCCAGCAGGGTTTTCTCCTGGGGTCTGAGGGCACAGTCCTCTCCTGCCCTGAGGGCAGAGTCCACCTCAGTCATCCTCTTCTCCAGCCAATCTGCTGTTCTCAGCTCCACGCTTAAAAGACTTTTCCAGCTTTACCTGGGGAACAAGGAATGTTCAGCATCTCTTCCTAATATTTATAAAGAGCGCTCAAAGGTTTTATTGAAACTTGTTTTCCCTTTCTCCTCATCAGGCTTCTGGTTCAAGACACTTGGACCAACAGCAGCTCGTCTGAGCCAGGGAATGCAGTGAGACACCCACAAGGCCCAGGCCCACCACCCTCACCAGAACCCACCCATGATCAGCACATCAAGCTTCCACCAGCAGCTCCTGCCTGAGAAAAATGAAAGCCTGATGTATCTCCTAGAAGTCAGAGGATCTGACTAAAATTAAATCCTGATGAAAATCAAAGCTTGATAAAAGTTAAAGCCTGAAGTCCAAAGCAATCCAATAATTTTTATCAGTACAGCTTTCCTTGATTAGTTTATGGCTGTGCGTAAAGACAGAGACATTTTATCACAGCTTGCATTAAACCCCTCTGATGCCTTGCCTGGGAGAGTAGATATGGTCTGGAACCTGTCAGGAGGAAAACAAGCTGGAGGAAAAATGCTCCCAAACCTTGGAAAGCCCTGGAGCCCTCAGGGCTGCTATCCCCAACACGGGCATCTGGCTGCCCCCAGCGCTGGCTCCAAGGAAACACGGGGATGCCACAGCTAATGGGTGCCTGGATTTATTGTGCCTGTCCTTTGCATCATACAAAGGACCTGAGGACACCTGGTTCACTTTTTCACCCCAAGTTCTTGACACACAAATAAACCCATTTTCCCGAGGTTGCAATGCATTTCCCACACCCACGCAAATGATTCTATATAAGGAAAAGAGTTTTGGTTTATTCCTGAACTTAAAAGGAAAATGGACTGGAATGTTCTGTGACATTCACACCGTGACTGGCTCAGTGCCAGGACAGGAGCACCTGTTGGACCTTCTAGCAGCTCCTCAGAAATGTAGCTGGTACCTATTGGGCAGCAAGCCAAATTATCCCTCCTTGATTGTTGCATACTTAACGAGCTCAGAGTTGTTTGGTGCTTTTTGGGCGCCTTAGCAGGTGCAAAAGGGCTTCCGTGCACTGTGCTCGGCTTGTTCTTTTGTTTTGGTATCGTTTGTTATCTCCTCATTTGTTAAAACCTTTGCTTTACAAAGCACACCCAAGGAACTTCTGAGAAGTGCTGGACACCCTCAGAGCTCGATACATCTTCGTGGGGCTCATTACACCCTGGCCTCACATGAGATTGTATCACCCCTTTTTCTTTGCCCATTTAATATTTTTTCTTTCTCTTTTCTACTTAAGGAGAGGGCTGGGCCGAGATTGATGAGTGCCCAGGGACACACCCATGCCCAGCTGCAGTGAGGCCTTCTCTCCTCCCAGCTGAACAACCCCAGCTCTCTCAGCCTTTCCTCAAAACAGAGGTGCTCCAGCCCCCACAGCATCTCCAGAGCCTCCTCTTCACTCCCTCCAACAGCTCCAGCTCCTTCCCGTGCTCAGGACCCCAGAGCTGGGGCAGGGATGAGCCTGGGAGGGGCTGCAGCTTCATGAGCACCAGCGAGGAATTTTGTGTTATCACTGGAGAGGAACTAAACACGCT
>VXBN01015737.1:578412-607743 GCA_013397395.1 Sinosuthora webbiana
TCCAAGGAAACACGGGGATGCCACAGCTAATGGGTGCCTGGATTTATTGTGCCTGTCCTTTGCATCATACAAAGGACCTGAGGACACCTGGTTCACTTTTTCACCCCAAGTTCTTGACACACAAATAAACCCATTTTCCCGAGGTTGCAATGCATTTCCCACACCCACGCAAATGATTCTATATAAGGAAAAGAGTTTTGGTTTATTCCTGAACTTAAAAGGAAAATGGACTGGAATGTTCTGTGACATTCACACCGTGACTGGCTCAGTGCCAGGACAGGAGCACCTGTTGGACCTTCTAGCAGCTCCTCAGAAATGTAGCTGGTACCTATTGGGCAGCAAGCCAAATTATCCCTCCTTGATTGTTGCATACTTAACGAGCTCAGAGTTGTTTGGTGCTTTTTGGGCGCCTTAGCAGGTGCAAAAGGGCTTCCGTGCACTGTGCTCGGCTTGTTCTTTTGTTTTGGTATCGTTTGTTATCTCCTCATTTGTTAAAACCTTTGCTTTACAAAGCACACCCAAGGAACTTCTGAGAAGTGCTGGACACCCTCAGAGCTCGATACATCTTCGTGGGGCTCATTACACCCTGGCCTCACATGAGATTGTATCACCCCTTTTTCTTTGCCCATTTAATATTTTTTCTTTCTCTTTTCTACTTAAGGAGAGGGCTGGGCCGAGATTGATGAGTGCCCAGGGACACACCCATGCCCAGCTGCAGTGAGGCCTTCTCTCCTCCCAGCTGAACAACCCCAGCTCTCTCAGCCTTTCCTCAAAACAGAGGTGCTCCAGCCCCCACAGCATCTCCAGAGCCTCCTCTTCACTCCCTCCAACAGCTCCAGCTCCTTCCCGTGCTCAGGACCCCAGAGCTGGGGCAGGGATGAGCCTGGGAGGGGCTGCAGCTTCATGAGCACCAGCGAGGAATTTTGTGTTATCACTGGAGAGGAACTAAACACGCTCTGGTGCTGAGGGGTAAAATGAGAGGAGTGCACCCAGCAGCCTCCAGACTCCCTGGGAGCAGAGCCAGGGCAGGTGTTCCCAGTCAGGCATTGGGATTTCACCTGCAGGGTTTGATGCTGGGCCCATTGGGTGCAGCCTTTGAGTGCAGAGCGATCCCAAAGAAGGGCTCAGGCATTCCTGGCACATCCTGAGCCCCAGGGATGAGCAGCAGAGCCTGGATGCTGCTCTGCCCTGAGCTTGGCTCGGCATGAACTGGTGCCAACCATCAGCTTGGCTGGAATGAGATAACCTTTGATGTCTTTTCCACCCCAAAGCATCCTGTGATTCCATGGTTCTGTAAGCACTGAGCATCCACGACATCCACGAGGATAAGCGGGAAAAAGAGGAGACCTTCACCCTGCCTGAGCCAAATCCTTTGTCTCCAGCTTGAGGCAACAGATTTGAGGCAGTTCATGCCCACAATGTCACCAAACCCCAGAGCCCCAGTGGGGACAGCCCCCAGCTCCTCTGTGGCCACACAGAAGTGGTGGGAACCCTGTCAGCACATGTCCAGGAGAAGCTGCAGGCCTCCCTCCGCCTTTATCCCAACGCTCCCATCGCCCTCCCTGAGCTGGAATTGCTGTTTGGCAGATCGGTAAAACAAAAGCACCCCAAACTTCCCAAGCAATAACATGAGCCCTGGTGCTGAGGAGCTGAGTTAGAACCCCCTGGCCTTGCTGAGGGATGGTTTGACAGGGGAGAATAAAGTCAGCTGAGGGGTGGAAGAGGTGGGTGAGGGAAGATTTGTCACATTCTCTGATAGCAAATGTGTCCTGGAGGGTTTTGCAGCTGGACCAGGACACTGGAGTGAGTCCCTGGGCACAGGGGGTGCCCCCACAGCCCCCCAGCCCTGTTCTGGGCAGACATGTGGGAAGAGCATCCCTGGTCCCCCAAAGCCCTCCCAGCAAACCACATCACACACAGCCTCTCTGCCCTTGTCCTTTTGTTCTTCCAATTTAACTCTGTGCTCGTGTCCCTTGGCTCCTGGCCAGGAGATATGGAGGGTACCAAGCTCCCTGCAAACAAATGGAAGTTCTCCAGGACTGTGCTTGTGGGATTATATGAGATTTGTCAACATTTGCTCAGGACTGAGGAATGAGGCTGAAGAATGATGTCAGACATTGGACTGGGAAGTGCTGTGACAGCTCGTGGAGGTGGCTACTGAGACATCACCAGCTGTTCAACTAAAAATGCTCTTTTTCCCCCCTTTTTCTCCCTCATCTTTGTACTTTAACTTTAATTTTGTATTTTAATTTACATGCCAGGCAGAGCTGTTCCCTGTTGCAATAAAATAAGGGTGTTTTGCATTTTATCTCTGTGTCACTGCTGGTCAGGTGGAGCTGGTACCAAACCATCCCTGGCACGAGTGAGGACAAGAGCCAGGGGAGGCCGTGCCTGACCACAGGGACTCTGGCACCGGGAATCACAGAATCCCTTCGGTTGGAAAAGACCCCCAAGATCATCGAGTCCAACCATGAAAACCATTAACCCGGCACCGGCAAGCCCAGCACTGAGCAGAAAGCCCCAGCCCTGATCAGAGTGAGCCGTCCCACCACTCAGCATCTGCCAGGACCCGGCCCGCCCTGCTTTGGGACCCCCCAAGCCCCGCCGTGTCGGGAGGGTGGCAGCTCCCGGTGTCACCGCCAGCCCTCCCCGTGCTGGGCAGGTCCCCCGGCCGGGGCTGAGGCTCTCTGGGCTGGGGTCCCACATTCTGTCACCTTCCTCCTCCCACGCCGGAGCTGGTTCAACGCCCCGAACCGCGCAGGGAGCGGAGCCCATCCCGGCATTGCCCTCTGCCGGCAAATCCCGCTCGGAAAAGCTTTTCCGCCGCTGTGTTCTCCCAAAATGTCCTGGGGAGCAACTGAGCTGGCTCTGGGTGCGCGTCTGGGCACCCACAGTATCCCCAAATCCCGGCGGCACCAGCGGCCTCGGCCGGAGGGATTTGGGTGGGGAGGACCTTCCTTGGGGCTCGGTGCAGGCTCCGGGTGCCCAGGAGAGCAGCTGAGGGACTGGAAACAGGGACTGGAGCCGTCCAGGGGCTGGGCTTTCCATGGGGAAAAGGGAGCTGAAAATGAAAGCGGGGGAAAATGTTTTCATTAAAAGCCGGCAGCCAGTGACCTGTCACAGCAGGGAAATACTGGTCCCGAATTTAAAGTTTCATGGGGCTCAGGAGAGAGACACAAGGGGGGGTTGTTGGGAGAAGGTTTTCCAGAGAAGTGGGATGCTGGGGGATGAGCCACTGTTATTTAGGGTGTGGGTGACCTCAGCAGCGTCACCTGTGCCCCATCACCTTCGGCCCCCCGGGGGAAGGCCGGGGGCTGGCACAGCACCCCGGGCCCGGCCCGGCATTCGGGACAAGTGGCCTGTGCCCAGGGGATGGGGTTAGTGACCCCCGAGTGTCAGGGGAAGAGCCAGGAAGGGTGGGCAGGAGCCTCTGCTGTGCCCCAGCTGTGCCAGCACCCCCACAGCTGGGGTGTCCCACGTCTGTCTGCCCAGAAAGGCAGTTTTGTCTGTCCAGAAAGACAGTTTTGTCTGTCCAGAAAGACAGTTTTGCCTCCAAGTGTTCGAGTGGGAAATTGCAGGGGCCGTCCCGCACGGCTTGGGGAGGTGTTCGTGTGTCCCTGCAGCGGCTGAGGCGGCACGGGGACGGGGACACTGGGCAGGAATGTGAGGGTGCCCTGTGAGGGTGGGCAGGCCCTGGCACAGGGTGCCCAGAGCAGCTGTGGCTGCCCCTGGATCCCTGGCAGTGTCCAAGGCCAGGCTGGACAGGGCTTGGAGCAGCCTGGGACAGTGGAAGATGTCCCTGCCCATGGCAGGGGGTGGGATGGGACAGGATTTAAGGTCCCTTCCCAAACAAATCCGAGGATTCCTCAAGCCCAGCAGAGATGATGGATCAAAGCAGGGCAGCAGCACAAGCTTTTAGGTTGTGTCTCTGCTGGAGAGCCCAGTCTAAACCCCACTGGCGCCTGGGACATTTGGGACCCTGAGGCCAGGGTGCTGCCAAGCCAGCACCATAGAAAGCCCCAGAAGCCTCAGATTTACCTCATCCCAAAGCCATCTCCTCCCTAATGCCCACAGGGGAGTCCCAGGAGCTGCAAAGGTTTTGGAGAACTCTGTGGGTGGGGAAGTTCTGCCCAAGCCCTGCAGGTCACGTCCCTGTTTGCTGCTGACCAAATCCCTCTGAAACCTCCTCCCACCACACACGGGGAGCTGGTTATGGAGGAGGAGGGGACACGGGCAGGTGAGCAGTCCAGCAAAGGGCAGGAGACCCCCAAGGACGGCAGGAGGGTGACATGGGCCAGCCCCAGACCCAGCTGGATCCACCCCTCCTTGGCTCCCAAGGGACAGCCAGCGAGGGGAGCTCCTGCCACAGCTCTCGGGTGACACAGAGGAGGTCACCAGGTTCCCACAGCGCAGACAAGGAAAAGGAAACCTCCGATAATGCCCTAAAACATGGCTCCAAAATCCTGCCAGCTGAGCAGACTGCGAGATGTCCAGCTGAGCTGGAGGCCTGGAGCCACGGAGGGAGGGATAGGGCTGGGCTGCTGAGAGCCACAAGATTTGGAAAGCATCACTTTGATTTAATGGACCTTGATGTTTGAAAATTAAGTCGAGAGCTCTTTCCTTTGCCACAGGGCTGAGCAGCGAGCAGGATTTAGAAGGGCAAGAGCTTTCCAGATGAGCAGTGCAATTTTGTCATAAGAACCAAAATAATGATAAAAATAATGAGCAGGGGAGGGAGGGAGGGAGGGAGTGCTGGACTCACATAAAGATGTTAACCTGAGGGTCCTCTCAGCAGGGCCCTAATAAAGGGATTAACCTGTTCTCTCAATTAGTGTTACACCTCTGGAGTGGGGATAAACTCCTCCTTACAGACTAATTCCATAAACACGCTGCATTCAGGGCCTTCCGTGAGCCAAGTGCTTTTCATGAGAGGAATGAGATTTCAACACCCATCTGCAAAGGGATTAGAGTGTGGCCACTGGTGTTGGCGTCTGTGGGGCTGGAGCCACGTTGCCATAATAACCCAACAGGCTGGGACACGCTGGGGGCACCCCAAGGTGGGGAGTGGATCCCAGGGGAGCTGTGCAGGGATGGAACAACCCTGGAGGATTCACAGCCAGGCAGCCCCAGTGCAGCCAGGGGGGTCCCCAGCCCTCTCTGCTGTTTGGATGCCCTGAGCTGTCAAACCCTCACCTGGCACCCAGAGTGACAGAGGTGTCCCCAGAGCCCCGGGATGTGGCACTGGGGTTGTGCCTGGGGATGGAGCAGCTGCAGCATCACCAGTGGGATTCTGTGCTGGGGTTTAGCAGAGGGGCAGGTCCGAGGGAGGGGGAGCAGGAAGAGAGAAGCACAAGAAGCTTGGCCCTGGCTGTGACCTCCAGGCCAGCAGTTCTGTCCCTCAGCCTCCCTCCAGAGCAAGCAAGGCAGGGGCTCCCTGGGAGCTGGGGCACAGCACATCCCACAGCACCCAGGGCAGCTCCATCAGCCCTGCAGGACAGCCCAGCACTGGGACACCTGCAGGACTGCAGAGCCTGAGGGTCCAGTTAGGGCTGGGAAAACTGGGAGCAGAAGGAACCAGACAGTAACTTGGGTGGGACAGGGAGCTGGGATGGGAGAGCTGCAGCAGGGCTGGCTTGGCAGTGACACAAGGTCAGCTGGCCCCAGAGCAGCACCAGGCCCCAGGGGTGAGATGTCACAGGAAGGGGGAATGTGACAGTGGGGGAAGGCACCTGATTTATGGCACTGACAGCCATGACCTCTCACTCCTAAGGAAATGCCACATCCTCTGTGCTGCTCCAGGGGACACTTCCCTGCAGGCAGAGCACACAGGGATCTGATGGCATTTTTTGGAGAAGCTGTGCTTTCCCTCAAAGGCTTCAAGTACCAAATTGTAGATGACAGATTTTAGTGAGGATGTTCCCCTCAGAGCATCCTGAGAGGCTCCCTGGCATGCTCCTGTACCCACCTGCTTCCATGGGAGGCCAAAGGCTCTCCAGAGACCTCTCAGAACCAAGCACCTCCCCAGCACCCACTACTAACCCATTACTAACCCACTACTAACCCACCACTAGACCACTACAAACCCACACACACATTAACAACTCACCAGGGAGGCAACTGAACAGCAATTTCCCTCCCCAGTGGCTGATGGAGCCCCTCATCCCCTCTTCAACACTGCCCTGAAGTTAATGTCCGTGTTTTAGAACAGCCCCAGAAGAGCATCTCCTGGAGAGAAGAGCAGGAAAGACACGCAGGAGAGACATTTATGCACCTGGAAAGGAAAAGCTCCAGCTGGAGATCAGCCTGCCAGAGGGCAGTACTGGGCAGAGCTATGGATTGCTGTAATTCCTGGAGGGAACAGTCCCCCAGGTGCTGCACACCACCAGGGCTCTGCAGCCCCAGGGGTGATGTCTGCTCAGGTTTATTTATCCTCGGTTTATCCACCTCACCTCGGCCTCTCTGGCCCAGCTTTGCCAGGTGCCCTGTGAGTGTTCACCCTGTTCCAAAGGACAAACACAGATCCTCGGTGTCAGTGGACTCTGAGCTTCGAGCAGCCACCAAGGAGGGATCTCCTTCCTGATTCCTCTGACCCAAACGTGCAGCACAAATGCAAAACCCTTCCCTGTCCCTCCCAGTGTTGTCCTTCCCTTGGATCCCAGTACAAGTGCCATGCCCTGCCTTCTCCACTGGCACAACAGCCACTCTCTGTACTGAAAGTATTCCAAGGGAAAGGCAGGGATGAGACCCTTCAGCCCAGCCTGTGTTTTCACAGAATCCCAGAATGGGTTGGGTTGGGTTGGAAGGGATCTTGAAACCCATCCACTGCCACCCCATCATGGGCAGGGACACCTTTCACTGTCCCAGGCTGCTCCAAGCCCTGTCCAACCTGGCCTTGGACACTGCCAAGGATCCAGGGGCAGCCACAGCTTCTCACCCTGCTGTAAATGAATCATTCTCATACACACATACAACAGTGACAATGCTTTCCACCTTCCCCAGAGGAAAAAAACAAGGATTTTTTATTAATTGAAAACACCTGAGCAGATTTCTGCTGCCTCCTTCAACAGCTCCACAAGAAAACACTGGCACAGCTGCAGCTTGAGTTGTTGAGGTGAATTGAGCTGAGTTTCCCAGCAGGAACTGGAGTGGCTTCACCAGGAAAAGGCACTGAGTGGCAATACAGGAACTGCTGGCAGGCACAGCTCCCTCCTCCACTGCCCCGTGGGGCTCTGGGCAGGGCAGTTCTGCCCTCAGAACCACACTGAACATTCCAGCTGTTCACCGAGCAGTGGATAAGGAATCCAGTGATACCTAAAGCAGAAAGGTGGTCAGTCCTCAGACATTCTGTTAAACTGAAGGATGAAGGAACCACCCCATCACTGATTACAAGGATTGCAGCACTGTGAGAGCCACCTGCACCTTGGGACCCGGGGCACTCTGCTAATAGAGAGCTGATGGTAAAGGTGAGGAGATGGGCCCTGTTTGGAAATCCCAGTGCTGTTTATTGTCTGCATCGTGGGTACAGCCTCCAAGGGGTTCCAGAGACCAGAACCAAAACAGGGCCAAGGATCCAGGGTTATACAGCAGATAAAAGGGGTGTTCCTGAGGGTCAAGGTCCAATAGGGATAGGGATATTGTGCAGAGGGGTGCCCAGGACCCAGGGGGACTAATGGGTGACAGGGGTGTGGTACTGCAGCAAAATTAACCCAGTGGGGTTCAAGGGAAGGAAGAACATTCTGGCATGGGTGCATATGTGGTGACAGGGTGACACAAACTGAGCAAACCAATAGAACAGCCAAACCTAAGAAATATTAACACGTGGCTGCAAAGCCCCATGGGAGGGAGGTTTTCCTCACCACGACCTCAAAGGGGATCTCCCCTCATTTGCCTTGGTCCCTGCAGGGCTGAGGCACAGCTTCCTTGGGGATGAGCCCCAGGGCCTCCACAAAGGATGAAGAAAGAAAAGCCTGTAGGGGCTGAGGTTATCACCCACAGTAACCAGGAAGCCCAACACACAGTCCCTGCTGCATTTCCCCTGCTGTGCAGAGCAAGATCTGTGCTTGGGTAAAGCTCAGTGAGGTTTACCCTGGCAGCACAGCGGGGCTGCCTCTGCCACTCCCACAGCAGGACGCTGCACAGCAGTCACTGTGCTGGTGGAGTGGGGTTTTCCCCTCCCAGCTCCACCTGAACACTCCTGTTGGGACACTTCCCTGCATTTGAGATGCTCTCCTGAAATTCCTACAATAAAACAGAGCTGCTTTAGCAACATCAGTTAGCACAGTGCACAGCAGAGATCATTTCCATGATGAAAAACAAAGCCAAGGGTCCCTGCTCTGTCCCTAAACCTCTTGAACTTTGAAATCAGCTGATTTCTCCTCAGTGTGGGGATTTTCACACAGAACAGAATCCCAGGATCACTGAGGTTGGAAAAGCTCTCCAAGGTCATTGAGTCCAACCTGTGACTGATCCCCACCTTGTCACCAGCCCACAGCACTGAGTGCCACATCCAGTTGTTCCTTGAGTATCTCCAGGGATGGGGACTCCACCACTTTCCTGGGCAGCCCCTTCCAAAGCCTGACAACCCCTTCCATGAAGAAATTCCTCCTGATGTCCAACCTGAACCTCCCTCAGCACAGCTTGAGGTTCTCTCCTCTTGTCCTGTCCCTATTCCCTGAGAGCAGAGCCCAACCATAGCTCAGCCAGCTTTAGAGTGGATGTCCCTCGTGTAGAAAGAGACCAAACCACACCTAAACCACAACCAGATCACTTAAACACGACACAGAATTGACCACAGCAGCCACAGGTGAAAATTAATCGAGATATTTAATACAGTGCAATCCATAGTAGTTTCTTAATTAAAATAATTGTGTGCATGTATCTGAATGGGTTATCAATTATCACAAAAAAGCAATAAACATTGTAGTGCTATGTAGAAAAATGTACAACTGAACTTGAAACCTTCCCTACTTCCAAGAGAGTGTGGATCAACTGCAGATCATTCTCACCAATTAAAATGGGCACAGTGACTACGTCGTTGCGGTGACAGACACAGGGCTGGCCACACAGCAGTCAAGGGACATAAATAGAACTGGCAAAGAACTAAAAACCTAAAGCATTCTTGCACCTAAAACACAATAAAGAAGCCGATGGGGGCTTACGACTTTTCCTGGTTTTTAAATGCCTTACAAGACTCCTAGACACACTTAAACTGACTTAAAATTACAGAGAGTTTTTCAGCTTATTTCAATTCAATACATATGGCCCAAATTGAAGATGAAGATCCAGCAGTGGCAGGAGCACGGTCCCAAAGCTGAGTGTTTGATTTTGCAAAGACCTTTTCTACAGAAATTCAACCGTATCGACAGCAGGCAATTCCCCTGCTCCCCCTTCTCTCCTCTGGGCAGACTTTTTTCCATGCTATGCAGAAAACAGCAATGCAGTTCCCACTGCTCTGGGTTAAAATTAAAGATAAAGACATTTTGCTTATGCTTTCTTCTCAACAAAACACATTTGCACCCGGAATAGGTAACCAAAGTCTTTTTTTTCCAGCCAGGGGCTGCTGTGGTTACATGGTTCCTGCCCACGCTTCCAGCTCTTTCATGTCATCATCCTCTTCTTCCTCTTTCTTCTTGGCTGCAAAATCACAAAAGAGAACAAGTGAGTGGGAATCCTGACAGAACCCAGCGGCCTCTGTGCCACTGACAAACCAGGAAATAGAGCACCTAAGGCCAGCTGTGGACAAGAAACACAAAACCTTTTTGAACTGGAGTAAAAGGTGCTTTGCTGAAAGAGCCAGCATGGGCTAAACCTCCTGACAGCCCCACTCTGAGTGGGAAAACACAACAGCTCCCACAGGAAGAGGGCAGTGGGCATGAAAGTTAAAGTCTGATATTTTTCCATAATTTCTGAGACCCTTTCAGAGGGATGCAGCTTCTGACAGAAACTCATCCCAAGTCTCCAGTATTAATCTCTTTCCCATCAAAAAGAAATGCCTTATTCCATCACTGAGTACTGCAAATGCAAGAAATGAGGTGTTTGGGTCAGGTACACAATGTGGAGGGGCTGGAGAGGCCTGGGAACATCCCACTCCCCTTCTCCTGTGCTCCCTGGCAGCTGGGTGCATGTGGATGTGGAAGGGAGGGAGCAGCCTGGACTCTGCCCTCTCCTCATCCCTGGTTTTTCCAGGGCAGAAAACGCTGCTCTTTGTCACAACCTGACAAGTCCAGTTTCCATTAACTCGGCAAAAAAGGCCTGAACCCACAAACAGCTGCAATAATTTTGAAAAATGTCAAAAAACCCCACCAAAAACAAAAGAGTGAAACAATTCCTGGTCCAAGTGGTTCATGTCATTCCAAAAGAAACATTTACGTCAGGAGAACTGAGTCAGCTCCAAGCTCCAGACCCCTCACTTGTACAAGGCTGGAATTTGGGTTTCTATATTAAGCTCCTCCAGCCTCCATTAAGCAAAAACAGCTTCTGCCTGAATTTCTCCTGACACCACAAACAAAATTCCTCATTCAGGCTGACTAAAACCAAAATCCAGACAGCTCCTGAGAACTGGAAAAGCAGGAAAGCTCATGGTCATCTTCCCTTCAGTGGATAAAAAGGAAGTAACAGAGTCAGCTCTACCTCAAAAGACACATTGTGATTCCCAAAAAGACAATTACACACAAACCTGGACCATTAGGGGCAGTATTCCCTTTGGAAGTCTGACCATGGTAATCACAAGCAAACTTTTAATCCCACTGTTAAGTCAGTTTTAAGTGAAAACCAATTTAGGTTCAAAAAATAAACACACACAAAATCCCCACCCAGCACCACCCCAGAATCCCAATTTTTCTCAAGTGCCAGGCTTGGAGGCAGCTTTATTGAAGGAAAAAGTGCCACTTAAATACATTAATGGAATTCACGGAATTCTCATCTCCATCCAAAAGCAGCTTAGCATAAATCCTGTGAAACACTGAGCTTTATGCTTGCAGCTTTTACTACCAAAATGGTACACAATTTATATTATTTTAGGCAGTTCCCCTATGTTTCATGCTGTGTAGCTCCTTAAATATGTCCACAATTACAACACCTCTTACTTGTGTGCAGTTCCAAAATTTAAAGAGTAGGTTTGGGTCCGAGGCATTGTGTTTTAAGGCTACTTAGAGAACAAACCTCATTAAACCAGCCAGGCAATAAAAAGGCAATGCACTGGTTCATTTAACCTGTTTCTCCTGAATCTGATAAAGCCCCAGATTTCAGATATTCTGATAGAACTCCCTCCCCTCTCACCAGCTCTGGTCAGCAGCTCTGCCTGGCAAAACACAGCCAGGAACACACCAAACCAGTGGTGCCAGAATAAAAGCAGAGTAACCCACAAGGAGCAGTGGCACAAAGCAGGATCTGCTCTGGCAGTGCTGCTGCTCCCCACACCCATCCTGCCTGGAAAGGCAGCAGGGTAATTATGGAGACACTGACCAGTTGGGATTATTTTCATCCACTGCTTTTTTTGGATTTTTTTTTTCCTTTTCCAAGTAAGGACATGGAACAGAGCTGCAAAGTCTACAAGTTATCCATCACAGCCAGGCAGATCCAGCAAAATGGGCTTGTAAAGCTTCATATCCCATTAGTGCTGCCAGAGGTGTCCCAGCTCAGCTGAATTCCATGGAAACGTTCATCCAGGAGGGACCAGCTCAGATTTAAGAGCAGCTTTGAACCAGCTGTGCAAATACAAACATTTCTTGTGCATCCTCCAGGTAAAATCCTCACAGCAGCTGAAATTCCCTGGATATGTGTGCTCTAGGACTGGGGTGACCCTGACTGTGGGGTACTGCAGAGGAGCCCACAGGCTTCCCAAAGAGGGGACCCCAAGGGAAGAGCCTCCCAAAGGCCAGAAAAGCAGGGATCAAATGAAAACCCAAAGCAGCAGCAAGGAAACATGGATCCATGGGGAAATCTGAACCTGCCTGGGACTGGATGACCCTGGAGCTCTCTTCCAACTTCAGTGATTTTATGAGTTTATTTACTCTGCCCTCCCTTTTACAACCTCAGGGTGTCTTGGCAAGATTTCTTCCTTGTTGGCCCAGCAGCACCCGGGAAAAGGCTCCCTTCTCCCACACCTTCAGGGCACCCTGAGCATCATCTGGGCTGCAGAATACCTGGATGAGCTGGAGCAGAAAACAGCTGCTCCTGTGAGAGGGAGGGATTTTTGTGCTTCTTCTGAAAGGCAGGTGCCCCTCACACAGAAATGGTACTGGCTGTGATCTGGGATTCAGGAAGCAATTCCAGGCAAAATGTCTGTGCTGCCTGCAGCCAGATCTCCCAAATCCAAGGAGCTGGCAGATTAATTAGCACACTTTTAATGACCCAGGATGTTTCAGTAAAGGTTGATCCATACCTGGCTTGGAGGGTATTGATATTGAGGGCACATTTGGTAGTGGTACTGTCTCGGGACCACTGATTTCCAGCAAGTTTTTGTCTAGTTCTTCTTGTTCTAGTTCCTCTAGTTCTGCCATGAGTTCATCCTAGGATTTCAAGGAGAAAAAAAGAAAAAAGAATGAACTTTAAGTCATATTTATAAACAATCAAACATAGTGATCATATTATTAAAGAAAATAGCACAAATGCACAGGATCAGAGCAAATGAGGAGATGAGGAGTCTGATTCTGATGTGATTCCTGTATTTGATCTCTTGGAGGGTGAGGAGGGTGGGGAAAGCAGAGGAGGGAAGGAGAAATCCAGGTCCAAACACTCTCAGGTCAGGCCATCCAGACCATTCTGAGCATAAAGCCCAGGTCACAGCCACCAACAATTGCAGGAGAGATTTCAGAGCCCAGTCCTGCACGCAGGCACACACAGTGTGGAATCTCCAGATCTCCTTAGGGGTCCCAGCTCCTGGAGGGATTTCAGAGCCATGCAGATGTGGTGCTCAGGGTTAGTGATGGGGCTGGCAGTGCTGGGCTCCCTGATCCCAAGGCTTCCCAATGGCACCAGAGGATTCCATGGCTCACTGGTGGAAACAGAAGCAAACTGAAAGCCATACCTCATCAAATTCCTCCCCAAATCCTACTGGCTTGGAGATGGCTGTAGAGATCTCATCTGCCAGCTCTTGCTGTTCTGCAATGTCCTGCATTAATTCATCTACTTTATCAATGTCCCTGGAAGAGAAAGGAAAGATTTCAGTATCAGCAGGCACCTTCCCAATGAACACTGCATGTCCTGGCTCCTGCAGAAATGCCACACCACGGTGACACCTCCAAGGCCCTTTTCCAAAACACACTTTGCATGCAAGTCTGGGTTTTATCCCCCTGGTCTTAACACAATTAGAGATGTATGTCTAACTTTTCCCTGCAAGCTTAGCTCCCAGCAGTTATCCAGACACCAGGGAGAGGTTTTGTTCTGCACCACTGATATTAATAATAATCTGCTCTCTTCCCTGATTCAGCATTATTACATCCACAATATTTGCTTGTGTTGAGCAAGCACAACATTCCCATAATGCAGTTTTACCTTTAATTATTGCTACATACACCAAGTCCACCGCAGAAAAACAAGTTTTAGGACCCCCCTTGAGGCTTAAAACTCTTGCTGCTACAAGATGGATCTGTAACTGCTGCAGGCTCCCATTTTCTTTAGACCAAACTGGTGCTACCCAGCTTTTGGATAAATGTAGAAAATAAAACTTAGTAGTAAACTGAGGAAGCATTGATAGTTGTGTATTTTGTTCAATTTTAGTTTAAGTGAGAGCCTTTCCAAAGAAGGTTTTGCCGCTCCAGCTCCACCTTTGGTTTGAAACACCTGGAATTCAGCAGATCTAACAAATGCCAAACTACAGATCCTGTGGAAAGAGGCAGGAGGGAGTAACTTACATGTTGTCATGAGCAGCTTTCATAGCCTTAGCAGCAAAGCCCATGTTCTTCAGCACTTCAGTGTTGGTGTTGGCATTCTCCAGGGCTTCCCTCTGGAATTCAATTGTTGATAACGTGCCATCAATCTGTGCCAGCTGCTTCTCATACCTCTTCTTGCGCTTCAGGGCCTGCAGGGCAGCTGCACAGCAAAGGACAGGGGGGACTGATGAGATTTGTGCCCAAACAGCCACTCACACTTGGCACCAAGTGCCACTCAGCACAGAGACACGTTTAGCATCTTCTACTGTTTGTTTGTTCTTCCCAGATAAACTCTGCTCCCCAACCCTTGATGTGTCTCCTTCACAAAGCTGTTCAGAGGTGGCTGCTGCCCCGTGGCCACCACCTGTCACAGCAGGATCCAGCCCAGACACTCCTCACACACCACAGACACCACACTACAACAAACACAAGGCTTCAATATCCAGGCTCATCCAGCAAAACCAGCCTTGTTCATCCCCACCCCATCCCAGGAAGGTGCAGCTCCTGGCAGATGAAGTTTTTGTGCTGCTGCAGGTCCCCCCCTCCTGCTGAACCCCTGGGAGAAGCAGCTTGTTCAAATCCAAGGAGAAATGTTCCCTCAACCTTGCACTTCAATGTGAAATGCACATTCTAAGAACGTTGGTATTTATGTATGTTTTGTGTTACTCCTCCCAGAAGGTGTCCACACGACAGCCTGAGCTGAGAGAAGCCCTCCCTGAAGGTGGTTTGAGGCATTTGCTGCTGGTGAGCCCTGGTACGACGTGGGCTGTGCAGGAGGAGCCCACCCCTGGGGGTGAGTGTGGGAGGACTGGCCCGACCTGCTCTACCCACCCAGGGGAGCAGCTGCCAACAGCCCACAGCCAGCTCTTGCCAAGGCAGCTGCACAGAGAGCACGGGCACAGCCGTTCCTGAAACCATGCCAGGGAACACCAACCACCTCACACAGAGCTCTGCCACACACCCCCAGTGCCACATCCCTGCAGTGTCCACGGCCAGCCTGCACGGGGCTTGGAGCAACAAACACCTCGTGTGACACGGAGTAAGACACAAGTGCAGCTTCCCCTGCTCTGGAGTGAGCTGTCCTCCCTGTGACAGCCCTGGTCACACGACACCACGGACCTCAAACCTCAGCTCAGCCCAAGCTGCTGCTCTGACAGCCTCACCCTGCCATACACACTTCACTCCCTCAGTGCCCTGACCCCTGAGAGGCTCTGCAGAAACCACTCCGTGTGACACAGGATGGGGCTCCGCTAAAAATCAGGCCTGGCCCTCCCAAAAGTTCACACACACCAGGAATGGTGGCAAATAAAAGCTTTAAATCTCTGAGAGACATTATTTCCAAGCAGAATTTTTTGAGGAGAGCAGGAAACAAGGAGTAGGGAGTCCTGACAAGAAGCAGCTTCCCTTATCTTCCCTTCCAGAGGGCCGGAACTCAGGGATGTGATTGATGTGTTTCTGCAGCACACACAAAGTACCTGCTCTCCTAAAAGCTGATGAAATCTCAGAAAACCTCCAGAAATATAGAGAAAACTAGGGAAATAAAGCTGAAAAGAGGTTGGACTATGCCCAACAGGCACCCCAGGTGTTTTGGCAGATGCCATCCTGAGATGCTGACAGTCCTGCAATCTGAAAGTCCTAACTAGAGCTTTAGCTCTGCAACTGGCTATGAATATGCTCTATTTGGTTCATTTCAAATTAACTGATGTGTTAAAGAACAAAAAAAGCACTTTTGTTGATGGGAAGGCCCAGCTCAGGATGCCAAACACACAAAGTAGCTCAGGATTATTTAGGAGAAGCCAGTACAAACACCTCAGCTGTTCCAAGAGAAGCTCAAACAAGCCTCTGCAGTGATTTTCTCTCCAGTGGCCAGTAAAACTCCCCAGTTTTGGGTCCAGTCCAACATCCACGTGTTTGACAGGAGAGAGAACAGGAGGTTTTCAAAGGACAGTGTTTGCTCTGCAGAATGAGGCACAACACAAACATCCCAAACATTCCAGCTTTATGCCAGATCATGAAGTGATGAGCAACACATTGCTGGGATATTTAGGCTGGCTCATTCTGCACTAATGGTTTCATTATGGACACGTGAAGTTTTCTTACTCAGAAAGATAAAACCTGTTAATGGCTGTGTTTGCACAGTGACAGATGCTGGGGAAATCCCCAACAACAAGGGGACATTCTTTATTGAGAATTTTGCACCTCATGGAGAATTATCACGGCAAAAGCAGAGATTTCACAGCATTATATTCCATTATACAAAGCCAAATAAAGAGCTGTAATTTGTGTACAGCTCCCCACTCCAGCTCTCTCTGAGAACAATTACAGTTTGTCTGCATTTCGTGCTCCTGTTTAAAACAAGCTGCTCAGACAGCAAACACTGCAAGAATCGTGGTGAAGGATCTCAAGTTGTTATCAGGACTGTTGGGTAACCCTGTCCCTCCCATCCCCACCCACAGCACTGGGGCACCACAACTGCACTGCCCTCACACTTAACAGGGATCTCTGGTATTTTCTGCTCCCCACCCCCTCAGACCAAGGAAGACACTTATTTTCTCTTCTTCTTCCTACAGCCAAAGATCAGGAACCTACTAAAATCTCAGGAACTGCCACGTTTTTGTTAATTTTTTATTAAAGTCAAAGCTATAAAAACTTCATCTGAAGGGAATTACACTGGCTCTTTTTCTCAAAACAAAAATGTTTTCCAAAATGAGAAATAAAGAAGAACCAGAGACAGTGGAGTACAAATGTCCTGTGGCATTATGCACATGCAAGAGGTGGGTGTGTGTGAAACCAGAGTGGGACAGGGCCTCTCTGTGCCCTTCTCCAAGGCTGCTGTCACATCAAACAGCCAAGGCAGAGGCTCTCCTCAGCACCCACAGCCTGAATTACACCTTTACTGCTCCCAAGACAGTAATTACAGAGGCAGAAAAGCAATTTATAGCCAGCTTTAATTGCTGTGGAACTGCTTCAGCAGGAGCTGTGACCATACACTAAGTCAAAAGCGTTTATCCCCTGGCCAGGCAGAGTTCACCATGTCCTTGTAGAGATCACCCAGCACGGTTTTCTAGAAACAGCTGATCTCAGCTTTCCAGCAGTGGGACAAACTCCTTATCTTGGAGCCAAAAGCCACACAAGATTTCCAGATCTGGCTGGGCCAGCCTCTCACAGCAGCCCCTGCACAGGGCCTGATACCCAGAGGTTCAGCTGGAGACCTGGCTCAGCTCACTCTGGAATATCCCTGTGACATAGAAACCAGCTGTACTAGGAATATCCACCCCTGTGACATAAAACCAGCTGTAGCAGAAACATCCATCCCTGTGACATAAAAACAGCTGTACCAGGACTATCCCTGTGACATTAAAACCAGCTGTAGCAGGAATATCCCCGTGACAAAAACCAGCTGCACCAGCTCCCATCACAGCTGCTGTAAGAGGGGATTTAACATTTAATACAACCCTCAACGACAGCAGAAATATCTGCTCATTCCATGGGCATTTTCACAAGACAAGAGCAGGAACCTGCCAATAAAGAGCATTTTTAGAGAACCTTTACAACCCACACCTTCTCCTCACCAGGCACAAGTGGGTGTTTTAACTTGTAAGTCCAATGTGCAGCATGAATTGCAAGCACTTAGAAGATCCTCTGAACAAAACAAAGAGCAGATAAGAAACCTGAGCTGCACTTTATCTGAGTTGTAATAAAGCTTTCAGGGAATACGTATGACTGGGGGAGAAGCAGTTAGATATATTTATGTATGATTATTATAATAATTAAATTAAAGGTAATACATTTAAATCTACCTGGGTGACTTCTGCCATTCATCAGGAAACAGAGAGTGGGCTCAGAATGCCCTTCTCTATATAACATTTGGATATATTCATTGTTTTTATTATCAGCTATGATGGGGATGTTGGAGCCAGGTTTTATTCATAAAGATTGCCCCACAGAGCTCTACCAGTTAAAATGGATATCAATAGTTTATTACCTCTTTTCCACTGGCAAAGGAATGTAAAATTTCTCTGTGTTCATGAGCCTCAGACGGTGATCTCTGCAGTTGCTTTTCCCAGAGAAACTCTCACAAAGAAAACACCAGATTCCAGAAGGGAACAAAACTGCAGCTGAGTCCAGTGAGAGCTGGGCTGGCTGCTTCCCCTTCTTGAATGTAAAACATGCCTAAAACTACGTTCAAAGAACGTTTTCCCAACCTTTTAATACATCAAAAACTATTCCTTCCTCTGCTTTTTGGTTTAGGGCTTTTTGGGGATGGTTTATCATTGGTTGATGGTCAGTTGGGTTTTTTATTTCCAGCCTTTGACTGAACTACAAAACACTGTTTTAATTGTCTATTTATTTGAATTTTCTATTAATTTGAATTTCTGTGGTAACCCCCACTGCTAGAAATTCCAGCAGAAGTCCTACACCTCTTGTCTGAGCAGGGTGATTCCCAGGAATCCAGGGTTTCCCTGGGAATCACCATGACAGGAGCCAGCCCTCCAACACAAGAGAGAAGCAGGAACTCGTGTGGTGGTTTTCAGGTCCTGACTAATGAACACCCAGAAATGAAAAGAGCAGAGTCATGCAGGCAGACTCTCCCCCTCTGTCAGCAGATCAGTCACCAAAACATGACTGTTCACCCAGATAATTTCTCCTCCAGAAACGCTATCTGTAAGAATTTGATGTATTTTGAATTATTTTAACCCGTGTATAGGCAAATTATTATTATTAAATGAACTGTTGTAAGTCTAATGCTTTTCTCTGCGATTTTTACAGCAGTTTGTTAGTCAAATGAGATGAATGCTCACTGTGATAAGCAGCTTGCAGGACAATAAAAAAATAATTTTATACACGGTATTGCAGTCAGAGAGAAGAAATTGACTATGAATGTCAGTGGTTTTGTTAAAAAAAACAACAGCCCTCCTGCAAATAAATATTCCTTATACACTGGCAGGACAGGCAGCATTCCTGGGATATTCATGTACACAGCATTGCTGTGGAATTAAGGCTTTTAAATATCATTAGGAGGAAAGAGTAGAGCAGCAGGTAAAAACCTGGAAGACAAGGCTTCCTCTAGGTAACTGAACTGCAAGTTCTGCTGGCAAAAACACATTTCAGCTTGAGAGGAACAAAGAGCACTGAGAACAGAACTCAGGAGTGTCACTGAATTCAAAAACACACCTGAGCAAGGCCCAGGTGGTGCTGATGCCACAGGATTTGTCCCCACACAGGGCAGGTGTCTCCTGCCTCTGCAAAACCCTCCCAAACCCCCCCTGGCACCGAGCACAGACAGGCTGCTCCTCCAGGCCTGGACTTAATGGCTCTGATTACTGCAATTGAGGGGAAAAATATCTGCATCTCACAGCTGCCTCCTGCCTTCTGCCCGGCACAAAAGGCAGCAGCACAGATGCCGGGGCACAGGGACAGCAGCAATGTTAACGTGGCACGGGAAAGGTCCCCAGCAGCCTCAGAGAACAACGGCACCAGATGTCAGAGCCAAAATAACAGAGACTGCAGGAGCTGCAGAGGAGCTGCCCACACTGGGGTGCTGCAGGCCCAGGCACTAAACAGGCTCGAGATCATCAGCTTAATAGTGGGAGAGCATTTTGCACATGACCCTGTGCACCCATCTGTAATTTGCTCTGCAGAAAGAAGCAGCGTTAATTATGCTGCTTCTGAAAATCCCACTGCATCTTCCTGGCACTGGCCTCGGAGCACATTTCATCAGGAACAACACCCTGGCTGTCCTTGGAACGGGATAAACAAGGGGCACTGGGAGGTGGGAGCAGTAATGGCCTGCAGGGAGGAGCTTCATCCTGGGCAGCAACTGCTCATCTCTCACTACTGAGATCCAGCAAACTGCCTACAAGAGCTCCAAAAAAAACCCTAAAAAGGGAATTTAAAGCCATTGACAAATTATCCCCCAATGCTACGAGCAGATAGAAAGGCTGGTCACTACAGACTGACCAAGCTGTGAGTTTTGAGTTTTGGTTTTTTGAGTTTTGCCTTGAGGAAGAACCTTCCTGCAGAGGTTTGATGGCTCCAGGAGCTGTTGAACCAGGACTGTGTTGGTTCTATACAAAGGCATCCAGGCCATGCCAAGGAAGGCTCATCCCAGGGGAGTCCCAGAACACAAAATGGCAGAGGTCCAAAAAGCCAGGTGGGATTTTAAGCACCGTGGTGTCCAAGAGGTTGGGACACAGAGGTACCAAAGGATGGTTATAAATTAATCCTTATCAATTCCAGCAGCAGTTCCTTTCCTGTGAGGATCACTTCCTGAGAGCTCTGCTGCCTCAGGGATGTATTCAGGGCTAAAAGTCCTGATCCACATTTCTCCCTGATGCCAGGGCCTGTCTGCAGCAGCCTCCTGTGCCTTGCTTTTGGGAAATGTGCACCTTTAGCAGGGAATCGTGGGCAGAGTTAAGGCTTGGTCCTTCCCTTGTCTTTCTCTGCCTGTTTATTAAATCTCTAACAAAGTCTCCAAACTCTGACCTCAGAGGAAGGCAACTATTCCCAGCTCACAGATTGTGACTGATTGAAACTACTTCAATAAAGCACCCAAACCCAGCAGAGAATACAAGGTTTCTGCCTAATCTTTTGAAGTACAAGATTACAACTTCCTCTTGAGCAAAGCAGTGCCAGAACATTTAGTCTATTGTGCAAGAGACGAAACACAACAACAAACACTCCTGCTCTAAAAATCCACACATGTACAAAAGAAAAAACCCAAAGAGATAGAGAAAAAAGCAGCTGTAGAGCAGCAATCAGGACTGTGATACAGGAACACCCAAACACAAGAGGAGGCACCACCTTCACTCCACCCTGGCTGTGTCAGAGCACCAGGACTGCTGATGTTGTGCCACATCCACAGCTCAGAGGGGTTCCTTCAGCCTTGGAGGGTGATTCCTCTGTCCCTTGAGTGTCAAGGCAACACTCCTCTGGTCAATAATCCTCTGTAAAATAATCTCCAGGCAACTCTGAGACAGTTTTGCCCCCCAAAAAAGGAGAAAAAAAAAGTCATCTACAGTGAGCTTTGAAGTTGAAATGAGCAAAGCAGGAAGGAGAAATCCCAGTTACAGAGACAGCTTTGTTCCACCCAGGAGCTGGAACGAGTCTAAGAAATGCTGCTTCAGCCAAATCCATCCAGGCCTGGAGCTTCAAACCATTCCTGAAATGTGATCCACCCTCTGGAAGCAAAGCTTGCTCTGCATTTCCCAATTCTCCGTGTCACTCCTCAGGGTCCTGCCTGGCTTTGGATGATGGCAGGGGACTGCAAGGCGTCTGCAAAGCTCATCTACCCAAAACACATTTCTTCTTTCCAAATTAAATTAGGTATTTTCTAAGGCTGAGTAAATTATCCTCTCTTACTCTTTTCAACTGCCACTAACTTTGTCAGTTAAAAATCTGCACCTTCTGTGATACACACATGAAATTCTGATGTGAAATGACATTAATTATTCAGTACTCAACCAAAGTATAAACTTTTAGGATGAGAAATGGATGTTCCCTAAGGTGTCCCTGAGATTCTCACAGCCTGCAAATACTCTTGATGGGTTGTCTTCTTTATTTTGTGGTTGCTGAAGGTACCTTGTTAAAGAGAATTCCAGTGAAAACTCAGAATCTTCCTTTGAATCCCTGCCAGAAATGCACCAGGTTCAGCTTTGCAAGAGCTTTGCAAGCTCTTAAGTATTGCAAAATGCTGTTTTCTCACAGGAAAAAAACTAAACAAACAACCCAGCTCCCTAAGCTGAACAGTGTTTTTGTAATTAATTCACAAAACTCAGAAGACCCTACCCTGAAGTGGCACACTTCAAGACCTTTTCTTCCTGGGGAATTAGAAGAGTGGCTGCCTGGGAATCCATCAAGCATTTGCCAGCCTTGGACCATTATTATTAGAGTGTTGCCAAGTCTAAGAATTTCATTGATGCTGTCACAATATTTAGCATTTCTCTTAACAGCCTAACTTCCCCAGATGAGATATTCTGGGATGTGAAAAAGCTCTTTTCTGGTGAATGATGAGATTCCAATACTGGTGACTACGGGGGAAAAGCTGAGAACACAAACACCTTTAGAAAGCCAAAAGTTATAAAGCAAGTCAGACAAACCATATTTATATTTTTTAAAAAGGTTTGTACTTCATGACTCAACCTCCAAACACTCCAGTGGCAGCACTGCAGCACTCTCCTGAGGCTGAACTGCAGTTTTCAATGGCAATGCCATGCCCTGAGGTTGGGATCAGCTCCAGAGGCAGGATAAGCAATGAGCTCTGTTCCTGCTGCTGGGCTGCCAGGGAGGCACCCACCAAAAAGCCTTTGGGCCTCTCACTGCCCTCCCAGGACAGGGCACGTGCAGAGCCCACCATGGAGAGGCTGCCAGGGCATTTTCAGGAGGTACCACCCTCACTGGAGATCAATGTGTGCAGTTCCCAGGGAGCCCACGATGAAGTTTGCTTCCAGTCATTTGTTTTATTTCATAACCAACCCACTGATGCTCCTGTCACTCTGACATTTCTCCTTTCAGTTCCACTACATCTGAGCAACCTCTGTGCACTCACCTGAAGGAGAGTCCCTAAATCCAGATGAAATCCTGCCAAGCCACGAGGAGCACACACAGTGTGGATGTTTGGTGACACCTACACCCCACCACAGCAGTGACACAGCCCTGGCTTGCTGCACATCCCAGAAAACGCAGGAGAAATGTGATCCTGGTTATTTGGACACCTCCAAGCTTCCATCATTCACTGCCACCAGTTGAGAGCTGCAAGAAAACAGCTGCCCCATAATTATCCTGTAACTGTGTTAGCTCCTAGAAACTGGTAACTGGCAAGGCTTCATCTGAACACTGAACCCAGGGGAAGCCACAGCAGAGCATTTCCAACTGCAAGGACATCATGGGCAGAACTGATATTGCCTCTGCCCCAGCCTGGCACTGAGCTTCCCATGGGAACTTCTGTGTCCCACCAGTGCTGGGTCACTGTGGCCTCTCCACACTTGGCACTGGCCTCCATGGAATCACAGTGGTGTGGGTTGAGAGAGACCTTAAAGGTCACCCCCTGCCGTGGGCAGGGACACCTCCCACTGTCCCAGGCTGCTCCAAGCCCTGTCCAACCTGGCCTTGGACACTTCCAGGGATCCAGGGGCAGCCACAGCTGCTCTGGGCACCCTGTGCCAGGCCCCACCACCCTCACAGGGAAGAATTCCTTCCCAACATCCCCCCGTGTCAGTGTGAAGCCATTCCCCCTTATCCTGTCATCCAGGCCCTCGTCCCAGTCCCTCTCCAGCTCTCCTGGAGCCCCTTTAGGTCTCCTCAGAGTCCTCACCTCTCCAGGTGAACACCCCCAGCTGGCCCAGAGCAGCTCCAGCCCTTCAGGAACTGGATCCCTGCTCCTGCTGCAAGACACAGGGGGAAGGTTCAGAGCAGAACCAACCACCTCAGCAGCAGCTCTGCTGCAGCCTTGGGCTGGCCCAGGGAAAGGCAAAGTCTGACAACATCGATGCCTGGCCTAGTTAAGATTCTCCAACTGCACCCTGTTTGTTTCAGACACTTTGTGCCAGCAGTTTGCTGGACATCTGGCTGCAAACTTGATGGGAAGTCAAGGATGAGAGCTGCTCCAGCTTTTCGTTTTGCAAAAATCATCCATTTGTAAGTGGTGTGAGTTAATGACAAGGTTTTACTTTAAACCTCACTCACGGCCACACTTTGCTGGTTGCAAAAGTCAGGCCACAACCTGCTGCTCACAGCACAGCCCGAAGTCCCTGGGACAAACATCACATACCCCAAAAACCAGAAATGGCAGTGTAATTTGAGGGGTTTTTTGAGCACTAAGGGATTGACAGAGAGACCTGAATGATACAAATGCAAAGCCCAACAGCACCTCAGTCCAGATAAACTCTCCACAGCTCAGCACAAGTCTAAGTAAAAGAGGCTTAAACCAAATTGATGATTTGCATCACCTGCAAATTACAGTTTTTGAGGTAGTGTAGGAGCCCTGGAGCAGGAGTTTAGTAAAATACTAGAATCCAACATCTAACACATTTTGAGAGAAAAAGTAATAAGCACAAAGTTAGCAGCTGCAAACATGCCAGGTTTCCCTCCTGACAGAGTACAGGAACAGAGGAAGGATGTATTGCTTCAAACACAGTTACCAAATCAGCTCTGGCAGAATCACAGCGTTTGGGGGTTTCTCAGGCCACTTTTTAAAGCAGTTTTTAAGAAGGTGTTTGTGAATCCTGCCACTGTTCCCAAACTGTTTTATACCAGAGAGTCTTGTCTCCAAAAACCTCTGCTCAACACAGGTAGGGTAGAATCCAAAGGAGAAGGTTTCTCTTGTATTTTAAGATCTAATTAAGAAGAGCAATTACCCCTTTTCCCCAGCCAGGTGGTCAATGCCCATCTCATTAGCCTCGGGGGGAGATGAAGGGCTCAGGCCTGCACAGCCATCAATATCCCTGCACTGAAGCCCTGGGTTACAGACAAGCACCTCGAACTCAAATATCAATTTTGCACCAGACTGTGACTTAAACCACAGAGAGGGCAGGCTGAGGGCCTAAAGATGGGCTGGGAGTGCTGCAGGACTCGTGCTTCCCTCCATCAGCACGTGATGATTTATGGAAACACAACCAGGGTCACATTGGATTCGGGGAGGAGAATCACTTCTCTTGGCAAGCAGGAGCTTTAAAGCACGCCCACAAAGCACCTCTGGGGCCTCACAAACACACTCACTGGCCCCCTGAACCCGAGGCTGCAGCTCTCCCCTCCCTCCCTGCCAGAGCTGAACCAAACAAAACCATCCCAGCCATCCTGCAGGCACTGCTGCCACGACTTGATGAATGATCCCCGTGTCCCACGTCACCCTCAGATGTTATCACAAGGCAGTGCCCCTGAGCAGGGACTGCTGCCAGGACAGACAGAACTCCTTCCTTCTCCTTCCATCAAATCCCTGCCTCCCTCTCCCAGCCAGCACCAGCATTTGTGTGGTTAAGTGTGGAAAACAACTTTTCTTTCTTTTTTTTTGTAGGAGTTGGGTTTTGTCTGGCTCAGCAGGCTCATCCCAGTCCTGCCCTGCCCACACAAACAGCAGCAGCGGCACAGAGGAGCCGGCAGGGCTGAGCCTGGAGCAGCCTCACCCAGCCAGTCATTCCAGACAGGTTCCCTGACACCAGCACCCTCCAGCTGCAGGGAAATCACATCAACACACTGGTGGGACAGCTTAAAAAAGGTAAAGGGATGTGAGCAGTTCATTTCCATCACCTGAGGCTGCACTGAGAGCCCCAGGGGGGCTTAAAGTCAGGACTTCAGCCTAGGCCCAACCTCCTGGTTTGTTTGGTTTTGGTGCTGGGTGGAGAACAGGAGAGTTCTCTTTCCAGGAAAAGCCTGAATTATACAGCAGCCATCTAGCAGTGGCTTTGCATCTATTTTGTGTACTTAGTGCTGGGGAAAAAAACCCAACACTATATTTATGTGCGGTGAAAAGAGAAACTTGGACATCAGGAAAGAAAAGCTGCTCACTAGCAGAAACCAGAGTGGAGGAAAAATCCATGAAATGTCACCCTCCTGCTAAAGCCTGAATACATTTTCCACAATATTGGCTTTTCACCCACTCCACTGTGTTGAGGCCCCAGTGCTAACTAACAGGAAGGTAACATCAGGGGCAGGCAGGCACAAAACTGCACCCACTCACCCCAGATCTGAACCTGAGTGAGCTCTTTCAACACCAGCACCCTAAGGCAGCACTGGGCTTCCCTCCCTGCTGTGATCTTCACACCGAGACAGAACCTGAGCTCTGGGCTCCAGGAGAAACAGACTGTGGAATTGTTACAGCCAAGGTAATCAGAGCTCAGGGAGTTAACCCCTTGTTCCTCCGGCAGCTCAGCTCTGTGTGATCAGGCACAGGAACACAAACAGCAGAGCTGCAGCAGTCAGGACCAGTTTAAACTGAAACTGAGCACGGAACCCAGAGCTCCAGAGCCCCTGGAATGGATGGAGCAACTGAGTTTGTATCACGAGGTCTGAGCACTGAGGAAACATCCCAGATGAAAGAACGCCAGGACAAACTGGAGCGGAATAAAAGGCGGCGGCAGCAGCACGGGGCTCCCCGAGCATCAGGCTCACTGTGCACTCTGCTTTGGGGAGAGCAAAGTTGATTTTCAGGGCAGATGGAAATGCAGGGAGATGCTGCCTGAGCAGTGCTCAAATCTGTCAGTACTGCTGCTGCTTCCAGAAATTCACAGAGAGGAGTAAATCCACTACTCCTGAGGCAGAGCTGAAGTGTGGGAGGGCTCCTTAGAGGGGTGGGGACAAACCCCAGAACACGGTTTTCAAAAGACTGAACATTTCCATGAGAACACAAAACAAAGCACAAGCATAACCCAAACTCCTCCCAGAAGAGGGAAGAGTAACTTTAACTTGCCTGCTTTCAAAAAGCCTCTCAAGTGATGATTAATCTTGGTAGTTTTTCATCCCACGGACAAAACACGGCAAGCACATTGAAGCCATCACTGCTGCTCTCCCCAGCACACCCAGAACGTTTCATACAAGCTGAAAGCCTCCCATGCACAGAAACAACACAGACTGAGGAAATTTATACTACAAAGTTCCTTATTATAGCCTCAGAGTTTCCTGAGTTGTCTGGTTGCACAGCCTGGATACCCTAAATGTGGATTACAAAAAACACACACGTAAAATAAGTTCGTAAATTAACAAAACCCTGCGTGTGCTTGGGGCAGGCACAGGAACCAGAAGCCTCTAAGTTCCTTCGATTAAGCTTTCCTCAGACTCCAGAAGTGCTGCAGGAATGAGTCAATGAGCCTTTGGAAAGCGGCTCACTTGGCACCTGAACAATCACCCAGTGTGCTGGGGAGCAGAGAATGTTTCCTTTTGTTTCCTCGAGTGTGCCAGACACCCGGCTTTCCTCTGGGACAGCAAAAATGCCAGTCCACGTTTTCCCAAGGTGACTTTAAAGCTTCCAGGTAAAGTCCTTGCCTCACTGTGTCACCTTCTTTTGGCTGTGCCACAGCAGGAGTGCCCAGCTGAGATCACAGATGTGCACCATCCACAGGAGATCCTCCAGGAACAGCAGGGATTCCAGAGTGAAGAGATTAAATCTTGGAGAAATAAGCCTAAGGATCCTTCAAACTTAATTTTTTAAAAGTTGATCCAACATTTAAAATAATCTCTAGCTAATTGTCTTTCGTTCCGTTTTACTTGAAAGCATTTTAACTATAGGAAAGTATTTCCATTAAAATGACAGACTTGAACATATAAAAGCAACATATTTTTATTTTCAGCTAAAATATGGATTTAAGTGACTTTGCATCAAAATCGCATAGACCATGGGTTATAAACCAGCCTGAAGTCAGACAGGGGAAAATGCGATATCTGGATATAAAAAAAGGCAGTTTGTAGGAGCTCAGCTGATGACTGACAACAGGAACTCAGGAAGTTCAAGCGAGTGCGTTGTGAGGGGAATTCACTCCCCGCAAGCCACAGACAATCAGCTGCCTTAGCTCACAGCCCAGTAAGAACAGCCGGCCTCTCAGTTCCCGAAATGGAAAAAGAGAGGTTGGTTTACCAGCACAAACCCACCCCTTCTCCTGTTCACGGCTCCTTATTTACTCCTCAGGCTGCTGCGCTGCCCTCAATCAGCCTGACCCAGAACTCCTCGGTGCCTGGGCAGGTTTTCCTCCTTCCTCCACCTCCAAGGAAATTCAATCCCTCCCCTGCCCGAGGCGCTGAAGGGCAGCAGAGAGAGGGATGGCTTTACAGCAGAGCGGGACAAAGACCTGCAGAGAAAGTTTACAAGGGGCCCAGTGTGACCCAGAGGAGGAAGAAACTGCGGACAGAGACACATTTCAGTTCTCCTTTCGAGCTTGTCACCAAACTAGGCCAAAAAACACAGCACAGGCTCACTTATTGGAACTGCTGCAATGTATTTGGTTTAGAACTGACTCGGTTAAGCCTGAAGCCGGGCTCTGCTGAGGTCCTCTGACACCGGCTCCATCCGTCACCCACACACAGGGAAGTTCTGAGTCCGGAAGGAGGCTCAAAGTGCTGACTGCAGGAGTGACGTGAAACTCCTGAGGGTAATTACCGCCAATTAACCCTTGCCAGAAGCGTGTTTGCAGCTCCCTGTGCCACGGGCAGAGCCACTCCTGCTCCTGCACACCATCCACGCAGAAATCGGGGTGGGCTTTCCTGAAAACCTTTAACGACCAAGCTAAAACAGGCAAGGAGTTTGTTTTCAGAGCACGGGAATCCATCACCTGACAACTGCCTTGTCTCCGGACACATCGAGCACCGCCTGGAAGACACAGGCAGAGCTGCCTGGGGAAGCCAAGTTCCACCTGGGAAACACCAATTCCATCTCTGAGCTTTAGGAGTGTGTGTGGAAGAGCCTGGGAATAAACCCCAGAACAAACACTGCTTCCAAAAGAATGAACGTTTCCATGAGATCACAAAGCAAAGCACAAGTGTGACCCAAGTTATTCCCAGAAGAGGGAAAATTAACTTGCCTGTTTTCCAGAAAGTTTTTTAATGCTGGCCAATTTTCTCCCGGGAAGTTCTTCATCCCACGGACAGCAAACCCCACACACATTACAGCTCTAACTCCTGCTGTCCCCAACACGCTCAAACTTTTGGTAAGTGCTGACTAAAGTAAACACAGATTTAACCCAAGCCTTACATTAGGCAGGTTTCGGTAAAGACTTTCGTTGGTTAGAATTAAAAATCACCAGCAGGGCAGATCGAGGCCGGATTCCAGGGTGCTGCGCTGCTTTTCCAGCGCTGCGATGTTCCCCTGAGCTCTCCCCAGAGGGAGAAGGGATGGCCGCGGAGGAGCGGGGCTCTATCGCGACACGGGATCGCGAGGGGTGACGTGTTCCCACACGGGACGTTCCCACAGGGGACATTCCCACACGGGACATTCCCACAGAGGGTCGGGGACGGGAGGTGTCCTCGCCCCCCGACTGAGGAAACGCGGCCGGGTCGGCCCGGCCCGCGGAGGGGGCGCTGAGGGGTACAGTAATGGCAGCAGGTACAAAATAAAGGCACTGGGTATAAAAACAAAGGCTCCGGGTTTAAAATGCGACAGCGCCGACGCGGCTGCGCTGTCCCAGGGCCCTCCCGACCTGTTGCCCGCGTTCGGCCCGGCCCCTCCTGGCTCACCGCGCTTGTTTTTGGTGCCGTGCTTGCGGGCGGCCGCCAGCTCCTGCTCGATCTTCTTTTCCAGGAACTCCTGCTTCTTACTGAGCATTTCCTCCGTGTCGCGGAGCCGCTGGATCGCCTCCTGCGGGGACGGGCCTTTCCCGCCGCCCTTCCCGCCAGCGCCCGTCCCGAACAGCTTCCCCAGGAGCCCCGACATGGCTGCGTGGGGCCGGGCCGAGGCCGTGCAGCTGCGGTGCCCGCTCCCCTCGCTCCGCTCCCCGAACACACACCGACCCGAGGCCCGAGGCCGCCGCCGCCGCCGCCC
>VXBN01015737.1:607793-624621 GCA_013397395.1 Sinosuthora webbiana
GGGGCCGCTGGGAGATGGAGGCGCGGCCGCAGCGAGGCGCGGGGCACGCCGGAAAGGCGGGGTCTCCCGAGCGGAACCCGGCAGTGGCGGCGGGGCGTGCTGGCGTCACGGGACTCTGACGTCACGGGGCGGGGTGACGTCACGGGAGGCGGGGAGGGGATGGGTCACAGTCACTGAGGGGTTAACCTGTGCCCGAGCCCCGCCGTGTCACCCAGCCCCGAGCGCCACGTCCAGACCTTCCCTGGACACCTCCGGGGACCGGGACTCCAAACCTCCCTGGGCAGCCCCTTCCAGTGCCTGACCACCCTTTCCAGGAAGAAATCCTTCTGGATATCCAACCTGAGCCTCCCGTGGCCCAGCCTGAGGCCGTTCCCTCCCCTCCTGTCCCTGTTCCCTGGGAGCAGAGCCCGACCCCCCCGGCTGTCCCCTCCTGTCAGGGAGTTGTGCAGAGCCACAAGGTCCCCCCTGAGCTCCTTTTCTCCAGGCTGAGCCCCTTTCCCAGCTCCCTCAGCCTTTCCTGGGGCTCTTTTCCCTTGCCCAGCCCTGTTCCCTTCCCTGAACACGCACGAAGTGAGCAGGAAGTGACCACGGGAGCCTGCCCAGGACCGCCCTCCTGTCCCTGCTCCTCCCCCCGCAGCCATCCCCACCGCTGCGGTGACTCCCCTTGATGTGCCCCTCAAGTCTGCCCCGGGGCTGAGGTAGATAACGTGTTGGAGAAGTTACGCTTTCAAACTTCCTTTTCCAATGTGCCAACTGTACAAAAGCAGGTCTTTAAAGCCACAAGGAGGATTGTTTACTGGGTGGTGACTCACTGTGAGCTCATTTCCTGGACACTCGAGTGACACGCTCTGAGCTGTGGGGGCAGCACGGACATCATCCCATGACGTAATCCATAATTTCACAGTCCCTACGTACAAAATCCCATGAGGAAGTCGAGTCTCGAGTACCTCGGCCTGGTGCCAACTGGATACTTCTAACTTCTCTTTTTTGTGCTCGGCCTCAACCACCTGTAAAAGTGATAAACCCCCATCTTCAGCCACAGCAGGGTTGTGACAACAGTTAATTAATAACAGACCTAGACAATAATAATGTTTGTCACTTGGAAATCACCCAAGGAAATTAAATCACTGCTTCGGAGCAGGGCTGGGATATCACACACCACGTGGAAAAGAGGAAAAATGACCCAAACAAATGCTTGTTGGGTAAGAGAGCTTTTTTTGTGCCCTGAATAAGAGGGAAAGCACTGCTCTGGGATACACAATGTCCTACGTAGCAGGTGGGAGTTCAGCAACAGAGCCTTGTAATGGCTCGTGCCCTGTTCCATCTCCCTAACACTGCAGGTAGGTGGGAAAGGCAAATCCACAGGAAAAATCACTGAGGCTGATGGAAACACTGCCAGGGCAGGGAAGCTCCAGCTGACAGCACAGGAGGCTGAGGAGAACAGGGGGAGGGAGGGCTTTTACCTGCCCTTTTCTTCCTCCCACACAAGTGCCAGCTGTGTGAGCTGAGCTCCACAGACCTCTGCCCTGATCCAGTTCTTCCAGGGCATGGCTCTGGTCCTGGGGTTCTCCTGGGAACTTCCAGAAAATGCCAAGATCCTTCTGGAGCTGGGTTTGTAAAGAAAACAGCAGTGCCCAGGACACAGGATGGAACCGGGGAGAAAATCAGTGCCCTGAGCACCTCCAGTCCACCCCAGCCAGTGGGCAGGGCTCTCCCAGGGAAACAGAAACACAGGGAATTTGGGCAGAAATCTTCCCTGCAGGAAATGGAAGAGCTCGTAGACATCTGAGTTTGCAGGAGCTGAGGCAGCTGGACAAGAGCAGGGCAGGGAGGACAATCACTCCAAGGTTTACTCTGAGAGGACAATAATTTTGCTCAGGATAAAACTTGTCCCAGTTCAACACCGCCCCATGTGCAAACACCCATCAAGCATCCAGGGTGGCATCTCTGAGCCCTCGTGTCCCACAGTTATGTCAGGGGAAGTCCCCAGCCTTGTACCCTCAGCAGTCACACACAGGGCAGCTGTGTGGCTCTGCTCCCATTCCCTGAGTTACACCCAGTGCAGCCAGCTGGGTTCCAGCACCCCACTGAGCTGGGGGAAAGCAGGATTTGGGAAGGGCAGGCCAGGTCTCCAGACAGGGCTTCTGAGCTGAAGGAGCTGCACCCACACATCATCACCCCAAAATAGACCAGACTGCACAGACCACATAATGACATCTACAGTGTAGGACACAGGGGAGGGAAATAGGAAAAGTATATTTAGCCAACTATTTCCTGATCCTGTTCCCCTCCTGGGAGAGCAGAGCAAAACAAACACTGTGGGTAAATAAACTCTGCCCTTCAAAGCACACAGAGCTTTCACAGAGGCACAGACACACCTAAGGAGGAAGGACCACCTGGATGTCCCCAGCCCAGTCAGCTCATGCCAAGCACATCCACTCAGGGCAGGATGCTCTGTGCAAACTGGTAATGAGGTCTCAGGACCCCTCTGCAGCCTCCTTCCTTATACTGAGTCAGAATCATGGAATCACAGAGTGGGTTGGGTTGGAAAGGACCCCAAAAATCATCTTATTTCATCCCCTGCCATGGGCAGGGACACCATCCACTATCCCAGGTTGCTCCAATCCTTGTCCAACCTGGCCTGGGTTGGACAAGGGACTGGGTTGGACTTCCAGGGATCCAGGGGCAGCCACAGCTTCTCTGGGCACCCTGTGCCAGGCCCCACCACCCTCCCAGGGAAGAATTTCCTCCTAATATCACATTTAAATCTTCCATCAGCTTGAGGCCATTCCCCCTTGTTCTGTCACTCCAGACCCTTGTGAAAAGTCCCTTTCCAGCCTTCTCGTACGCCCCTTTAAGTACTGGAAGTTGCCATGTTTCAACACGTCCCTGTCACCTTTTCCCATCCCTGTGCAGCTCTGGAGCCTGGCTCCACCTTCTCCATCCCCTTCGATGAGGCAGGGGCAAGACTTCTCTTTAACCTCAGGTAAACCCTCATCAACCCCTTCTCCCAGCCTCCCCTGAAGCCCTGAGCTCCATTTCCTCCCACCCACCAACAGCTGGAGGTGCACAAACATCACCAAAAAAGCGAAATGAGCAGAAAGTCAGTTAGGAAGTGAGTGAGCAAAGTGAAGTGGCGGCAGGACCTGTCCAGACTGGAACTGTGAGACTGTGTCCCAGTGGTGACAGTGTAACCCATCATTACCCAGTGCAGTCAGGGAGCACAGTGTACCTCTGCAAGCTGCTCTTAACATTTAAGGAAAGAGACAAGAACACCTTGAGGTCAAACAAGGGGCTGGATCAGACCAGTCAGACCAGTAATGCTGGGCTGACTGCTGCAATGGCCACAACAGCCACAGAGTCCCACACACAGCCAGGATTTCTGTACCCAGGACTGACTGAACCCTGCAGCACCTCTGGATAAACAGGCTGGGAATGCAGCACTGTGCACCCACTTAACACACACACTCACCTGGGAAAGCTCAGCTTGGCTTGCCCTACACTTGGGGCAGGGAGAAAGCGTGGGAGAGCAGAGCAAGGGGACACACAGCCCAGGAGAACCTGGAGGCAGCAGGGATATGCAGGTCTGGGTGCAGATCCTTCCCCAAAAGCCAGTGCATCCTGTGGCAGTGGAAAACAGGGCAGTGCAGGAAGGAAGGAGCCTGGCAGGGCACTGGAGCAGGCAGCAGCTCCCTGACCTGCCTGGGCTCCAAGACCCACCCCTGCACCTCCCTCACCAACACTGCACAATGGCAAGTTCCAGTTTGTGGGCTTGGTGCTCCTGTGCTGGCTTTGGGACTCTTGCTTAGGAAATCAGAGAAGCCAAGGGGACAACAAATGTCCCAGTCACACCAGACTTCCTTGCTGCTCAACCACACCAACTCCCCACTGAGACTACTGAGCTGAGGGAATGCAGAGGCTTCTCTGCAGCACTGGGCCCAGAGCTGACACTGGGACATTGACTCCTGGATGCATCACAGGTTTCCTGTGTGACCAAGGCCAGGTCACCTCCCCCAGCCCTTAGTGGCCTTGCTGACCAGAGGGGTCACATTTAACCGTTCCCAGGGATTGCCTCATTGATGTCTAAGGCACTCAGAAATCCCTGGATCTGGGGAAAAACCAAGAACAAACACTGTGGAGAGAACAGCAGCCAGACAAAAGAGCCCCCCCACACAGCTTCCCACACATGACTCCACACGTGAGGTCCAGGGCGTTTATAACGTGTAGTACAGACACGGTGATCTTTCTACTGAGACAGACAGAGAGAAGATACCAGACAGAAGTCTACCAGGGTATTTCTGAACAGTGTTCCCAAAGGATCTCAGGATGAACTTGCTTCCACTAGGAAGGATGTTTGCTCTCAGAAGGGCCACCCAAATACTGGGCAATACAGCTTTTAGGCCAGAAAAACCACAGATGGGACAGGCTGTGATTTGCAAAGCCACCTGATTTCAGCAGCTCTGTTTGTTGCAAGTTTGCATGGTCCTTCTTCTTCCCTGATTCAGGGATCTTTGTCTTTCTTGTCCTAAGCTGACCCATGGTGCAGAGGGACAAGAAATAATGGAGCCACTCTCTTCAGTGCCCGGTAGGCGTCAATGGGCTCCAAGCAGTCCTCTGCCCAAGGACGGGAAGAACCAGTGGAGATGGAAGCCATTCTCTCCCATATCCATCCACCTCCCCAGAAGAGCTTTGGTCTTTCCCACGGGGCTAAATTTGAGCACCAAGTCAGACAGTGCCAGCAGCAGCCCCCAGCCACACAGTGGCTGCGGGCATTGTCACTCCGAGGTCTGGATGTACACGGGGACAGCCAGCATGGTGCAGGGCCCGTCCGAGGCCGTCTGCAGCTCCGCCAGGGCCAGGTTGGGGGCCATGCTGCTGGGCTGCCCAGGGACCAGCTCCGAGTCAGCAGCTCCCGAGCCGCCAACCACGATGGACAGGACGGCGTCCGACTCCTGGAAGGGCTCCTTGTTGGGGCCCCCCTCGGGGGGGCTGTCCCCGGCAGCGCTGTCCTTTAGCTCGGGCAGCCCCAGCACGGCGGGCAGCGCCAGCCCCGCCTTGCGGCCCCGCCCCACCCGCTTCTTCTGCGCCTTCCTGAGCTGCAGCTCCTTGTCCTTGGGCGAGCCCAGGCGGCACTTGTGGTCCCTCATGTACTTGTGGCGTGTGAAGCCCTTGCTGCACGTGGGGCAGCGGTATTTGTAGTTGCCGGTGTGCGAGCGCTGGTGCTCCACCATGTGTGCGCGGCGGCTGAAGGACTTGTTACAGTACTGGCACTTGTGGATCTTCATCCCTGCACACAGAGGGACAGGGGAGTTACACCCAGCCACCCCACCGGGACAGCCTCACCCCCTCCTCCACGGAGGTGCTCCCTGATCAAAGGGAGGAGACATTGTGCCACACGCGGCAAAGGGTGGGTGGCTACAGCTTCAATGTCTGTGGTTAACCATTGCTTTAGCCCTTAGTAAAGTCAGAAAATGTTCTGAGCTGGAAGGGACCCACAGGATCACCCAGCCCAGCCCCTGTCCCTGCACAGACACCCCAACAACCCCACCCTGGGCATCCCTGGCAGAGCTGTCCAAAGGCTCCTGGAGCTCTGGCAGCCTCGGGGCCGTGCCCATTCCCTGGGGAGCCTGGGCAGCGCCAGCACCTCTGGGGAAGAACCTTTCCCTGAAACCCAGCCTGACCCTTCCCTGCCACAGGTCCAGCCATTCCCTGGGTCCTGTCCCTGTCACAGAGAGCAGAGATCAGTGCCTGTCCCTCAGCAGGAAGCTGCAGACTGCAAATAAATAGTCTTGCCTCAAGTAAGAGCATTAAAATATCACCAAAAAACACATCAGGTAATTATGATGAAAATGTAAAACAGTCTTGAAGTATTGTTTTTTTCAAGTGTATTTAGTAAATGAAGAAAATTTCACTTTTTTTTCCTCTCCAAAATATGGGAATGTACAGTCCGAAAGAACCCATGACTGCACTATCAGCCCATCCCATCTGATCCCACTCTGCAGGGCTTTGGGCACAAGGAGAGATGTCCAGGTTTACCCCAAGAGATAAAAGTCTGATTGTTCCCTGGGGCATGGGAATAAATAATGGGAATAAATTATTTGTCTTCATTAGAATTGGGAGCATCATTTTTGGAACACAAGGGAATCAAATCCCATGAAATCTTTTGCATGTGAGATGGGACTGGGGAGGATGGACAGAGCACTGGATATTCTCACTTGATAGCAAACAGACCAAATAATCCAGCTCAGCTCCTGAGTCTCACCAGCAGGCCCTGCCTACAGATTATATTGTCTTAGAAACCTGCCCAAATCTTAGACATAATCCTGAACTGACACTCACTTAAACGGGCCTGCAGCAAAACAGAGAGATAACATCTAAAGCTAGTAAAGGATTCTTATTTCTCAGGCTTAGTCCTTCTGTCACATGCTCCTGCAGCACCACAGGGAATCCCAGTCACTGCATTCCCAACCACTCACCTGAATGGGACAGAATGTGAGCCTTCAGCTTGTCAGGCCTGTTGAACTCCTTATTGCAGCCTGTGTGGCTTCTGCAACAACAACAACAAATGCTGGTGAGATGTGGGAATCAGCTGAGGAGCAATGTATAGACAGATCCCAGATCATAAAGAGACCCATGACCCTTCTCCTGAGCAGCACCTAGATGTTTCTGTGCAGCTTCAGCAGGAGTTCCACTATTTCAGCCTTTCTGGGGAGGGGCAAGGACTAAACAGGCTGCCACAAGGACGTGTGGCTTTTCCTAAACTGCACATGGTCTGTGCCTCCCTATGAAGGCTCAAGATCCCAGCTGGAGACAGAAGTATTTTGGAAGGAGGTATGAGGTTGGCTGGAGCAGGGAGAAGCCAGTCAGTCTTGGCTATCTCAGAAAGCCCATGGCTGTGCCATGGATTTGAGACTGCACCTTCCTAAACTCGGTTCCTCTGGCTCTGTTAGGCCTGATGCTGTCACATGCTTTTAGAGACATGGCAGAGAGCCCATCATCCAGGGAACCTCTGTGGTCAAGTAATGCTCCTTCTCTTTCTAGTGCTCCCCCAAGCCTCCCATGAAGGCAGGAGCTGTTTTACAGGGCTGATGAAGCAATGAAATGTGGACCTACAGGAAGTCAGTAACAAAGAATTGGGACTCTTGGGCTGCCAGTTCAACAGCACACAGCATTCCAACCTCCCCAGGCAGCCTGGCAGGTGCCACAGTGTCCCCTGGGATATCTGCAGGACACATCCCCCCATCCCAGCCCCGCTGAGACGTGCTGTCATGTGCAGACACAGTACATACGAGAAGGGACATTTGTATTTCTTGAAGGGCTCGTGGATGAGCATGTGGCGCTTGAGCTTGTCCTTGCGGTTGAAGGCTGCGTCACACACCGAGCACTTGAAGGGCTTCTCACCTGGGGAGAGACACCCGGCCTCAGGGACAGTGCAGCCACACAGGCTACTCTGGCCACGGGCAGGGCACCAGGCCAGCTGGGCCACACTATGAACTTCCTTGCCTGCCCTATGGATAAATCACACAGAATCAGTTGGAAAAGACCTTCGAAATCATCGAGTCCAACCTATAACCTAACACCACCTTGTCAGCTAGACCACGACACTGAGTGCCACATCCAGTCTTTTCTCAAACACCTCCAGGGATGCTGACTCTACCACTTCCCTGAGCAGCCCATACCAATGCCAAATCACCCTTTCTGTGAAATTCTTCCTGATGTTCAGCCTAAACTTCCCCTGGTTAAGCTGGCACAGCTTAAGGCTGTGTCCTCTTGTCCTGTTGCTGGGTGCCTGGGAGAAGAGACCGACCCCTACCTGGCTACATTCTCCTGTCAGGGTGCTGTAGAGAGTGATAAGGTCTCCCCTGAGCCTCCTTTTCTCCCGGCCAAACAACCCCAACTCCCTCAGTCTCTTCTCAACAAAATAATAAATAGATGGGCACAACCTGTGCTGCACACTGTTCCTCCTCTCCAGGGCCAAATTCCTTGGCTCTGCCACCACAGCAAGTGGGGGAGCCCCTACATCCCTCATTCCTAACTAGCGCAGTGCTGGGCACGAGGCTGAACCAAATCCATCCAAAACCACGTTACTACAAATGACTCCGAGCCAACCCTGTCACTCCTGCCACCAGGGCACAGGGCAGCCAGGGCTGTGGCCCAGAGGGGACGAGCACAGGGGGCAGGGGCTGTACCCGAGTGGATGTGGGCGTGCAGCTTGAGGTAGTGCTCCCGCCGGAAGAACTTCTTGCAGATCTGGCACTTGAACTTGCTGCCCCCGCCGTGCGTGGGGATGTGGCGGCGCAGGTACCGCTCGCAGGGGAACACCTGAAACACAAACACAGCTGTAACACACACACACAGCTGTAACACACAAACACAGCTGTAACACACACACACCTGTAACACAAACATAGCTGTAACACACACAGCTGTAACACAAACACAGCTGTAACACATACACACCTGTAACACAAACACAGCTGTAACACACACAGCTGTAACACAAACACAGCTGTAACACACAAACACACACACCTGTAACACAAACACAGCTGTAACACACACAGCTGTAACACAAACACAGCTGTAACACACACACACCCCTGTAACACAAACACAGCTGTAACACACACGCACACCCCTGTAACACAAACACAGCTGTAACACACATACCTGTAACACACACACACCTACACACACCCCCCTGTAACACACACACACAGCTGTAACACACATAGCTGTAACATACACACACACCCCTGTAACACAAACACCGCTGTAACATACACACACCTGTAACACACACACACACCTGTAACACACACACAGCTGTAACACACACACACACCTGTAACACACACACACCTACACACACCCCCCTGTAACACACACACAGCTCAGAGGGGAACACCTGTAACACACACACACACAGAGCTCAGAGCCAGCATCACACACAGGACACCACGGAGCTGGCACAGGGGGTGTAGCCAGGATAGAAAACATAAGAATCATGGAATGGTTTGGGTTGGAAGAGACCTTAAAGATCACCCAGTCCCAACACCCCTGCTGTGAGCAGGGACACCTTCCACTGTCCCAGGTTGCTCCAAGCCCTGTCCAACCTGGCCTTGGACATTTCCAGGGACCCTGGGGCAGCCAGAGCTTCTCTGGGCAACCTGAGCAAGAAGCTCAATCACTGTTTCCCCAGGAAGGATGCACTGTGAAAACCTTCAGGATTGTATAAGGGAAGTACAGCTAGAGCTTTAAAAACAAGCCAGCAAAAATTCAAAACAGAAAAAGCACCACAACTTTCTTAAGAGACACATAAGCTGAAACCTTGCTGTCAATTGTGTAACAGCACAGTGCTGAGGACCAGCATCCCAGAAGGATACCCAGTCTCCCACCAAAGCCTGCAGAGGAGGATGGGCTGGGCAAGGATCCCCAGGAGTTCCTACCTTCCCCACAGAGCTCATTTCACTTTCTGCTTCCTCTTAATCTGTTCCTCCAAGGCTCCTACTCATGGTGCTGAGGGTTCCTGTCCCCAGCAGAGCCCTTGCCAGGTGTCCAGGCCTGGCTCAGGCTGTGGTCAGCACTCACCTTCTGGCAGTGAGGGCAGGGGAAGTTGTGTGTTGCTGTCTGCAGATGGTGCTCCAGGGCTTCTGGGGTGGAGTATTTATTGACACACTTCACACACCTGCAAGTGGAGAGAAAGGACAGGGCCTGGGAGTGAGGCTACTGCAGCAAACCCCACACCACAGGCAGACCTACCCAGCCCAGCCACCTTCCAGGGTGATCTCTGACAGGACTGATACAGGAAATAACCACTCAGGTGCTCTAAAACCTCAGCAACCCACATGCCAGCTCACACTCACATTGAGCATCCTTCAGAGAGGAAGATGCTGGAAAACTGGGTGGAGAAACATTTAAATACTAGTGCACTTGCCACAGGCTGCCATGGGAGCACCCAGACCTGAGCACATGTCCCACACTAGTTCCTCATGGAGACCAGCCTCAGGTAAGGACTTCACTTCAAACACCTCCTTCCACCTCCACTGCATGAAGAGATCAGCACCCAGAGAAGGAGCTGAGAGTGGGGACACGGCATGGCAGGGGTCACACATCCCACAGTGTTTCTGCCAGAGGGCTCTGCCAAAGCTGACTGACAGCAGGCCCCATCAGCAGTGAGGACAGAGGCACCCACACCCTGTTCCTGCTGTGGAACCCCTTCTCCCTAGGTCAGACTAAAACCTTCTCAAGCTCAAGCAGGGCTCTGATCTCAGAGATCCCCACTACTGAGCTGCAGAACAAAGCTCTGTAGAGCAAGGATAACCAGAAATCATGGTCTAGGCAAGAATTAGCAGATATTTATTCCATTAAGTTCCTAAGTGACTCCAGTATCTCCTGGGCTTCCTACTCCCCCTGAACATTTCTGTGGGCATTTCAAAAGCTCTGTGGAGGTCTTTGTGGAACTCCTCACACTTTCCCTCCACACCAGTAGAAAAGCTTTCCAAGGAACTGACCCTTTTGCAGCAAAGGGAAATTTTTTTCCTGGGCATGGCTTCCACAACCCACAATCCCTTTGCTGCAGGTGAAGAATCACAAAGAACAGGCTGGGAAGGATTTCCCTGGCTCTCTGACCCAGCCCAGGGCAGGTTCAGCTGTGCCCACCTCACTTTTGACTGGTGATAAGAGGAATTGCAATGATGGGACCTTGCCACATGACCAATCCCAGCTTTTCACTGTCATTCAGAGAGATTCCCTGCATTCCAAGCGTTTGGCCCTTGCAGTCTGGTGGAGGGACCCTCCCTACGTGCCACCTGGGTGTCCAAAAGCACCACAGCCACCGGACACAGGGCCCCCTGTCCCCTCTAAGGTCCCACCAACCACACTCTGCACCCACTCACTCCTACAAGCCTTGTGAGCAGCGATTGTACTGTACTTGTACACGGCCATGTCCTTCTTGGGGCTGTGCTGGGGCAGCAGGCTGTGCGAGTACTGGTGCACGCCCAGCTCGTACAGCGAGGGGAAGTCCTTGCTGCACAGGTGGCAGCGGTAGCTCAGCTCCTCCTGGTGGCTCTTGATGTGCTCAAGGAAGGACTCCAGCTTCTGGAAGGTCTGGGCACAGGTCTTCACCACACATTTGTACACCTGGGAGAAGGGAGAGCAACTGGAGATGCTCACCATGGAAACAGGCAGGGAAAACCCTGTGCCAACAGGCAGAACTGCTGTCCTTTCTGGAAAGAAGCACAGACTGTCAGGGCACAGCCCTGGGAAAGCAAGGTGGGAAAAGGGGTGCTGATGTGAGGGCCTGGAACCACTCGAGTGGGTGGGACCACAGCACCCCAGAAGTGATTGTCCCAGGACCCGAGAGCTGCCACGTACACTGAAAATTTCGGACTTCACAGAATCATAAAGATTGGAAAAGACCCCCAAGGTCAGCAAGTCCAATCTTTGACTACCTTGTCAACTAAACCACAGTGCCAAGTGCAGTCAGAACACTTCCAGGGAGGAAGACTGCACCACTTCCCCAGACAGCCCAGTCCAATGCCTGACAACCCTCTCAGTAAAGAAATTCCTCCTGAGGTCCAACCTGAATCTCCCCTGGCACAGCTTGAGGCTGTTTCCTCTTGTCCTGTCCCTTGTGGGAACAGAGCCTGACTCTCCCCTGGCTGCACCCTCCTGTCAGGGAGTTGTGGAGAGTGAGAAAGTTCCCTCTAGCCTCCTTTTCTCCAGGCTGAGCACCCCCAGCTCCCTCAGCCACTCCTCCTCTGCATTACTCTCTAGAACCCTTCCCCAGCTCTGCTGCCCTTCTGTGGACAGGCTCCAGCACCTCCATATCTTTCTGGACGTGAAGGGCCCAGAACTGTCAACACTTCACTTCTTTGCTTCCTCCCTAGCCACCCAAACCTGTTTGGCTGAATTCTCACTCAGTTTTCGAAGTTTTCAAAGACACCCAAACCACACAGCTACAACCCTGAGAGCTGAGCTGCATGTGAAGAACTGGCAGCTCTACAGACCAAAAGGCTCAGGACAGACCCCCATAACAGCCACGTTATATGAAGCCAATGCCAATATTGGCACCCACACAGGCACCCTCTGTCCCTACCTGCTCATTCTTGTGCTGTGTCATGTGTGACTTGAGCTGGAAGTAGGTGTTGAACTTGCTGGGGCAGAACTGGCACTGGTAGGAGCTGTCGATCAGGACGACCTGCTTGGCCTCCAGCTTGCCCACCTCGCTGTCCTCCAAGGGGCTCAGCTCCGGGCCCGGGGGCACCGCGTTCCCGGGGGGCTGGGACAGACCTGGGCACAGGGAAAGCCACAGCCTGCCATGGGACAGCTCTGGCAGCTGCTCTGCAAGCACCACGCTGCCAGGACACACCAGCCCAGGCTCTTCCTCCATTTCAAAGACAGACTCTTTAGATCAGGTGAATCTCACTAACAGGGTTGTTTAAAATTTGTTGACAGATTATTAAGGGCTCTGACTACTCCATCTTCCCCTCTCAGCCCATTCTCTTTCTCCAGGGATATAACTGTGCTCTGTGGAGCAGGCAGAGAACAGGCCCCCACCAGTGAACCAGAGCTGGATTTATTCCCACCACTGGCAGGAGACAGGAGGTAAGATCCAGCCAGTGGTTCACAGTCCATGATGCCTACAAAGAGCAGCTCCAATTGTCTCTTGTCCTAGACATGACATTGTCACTGCATTCCCTCCCCTACCAGGTCTGGAGCCATGAGCAGAAAGGGGATCCAGACACCAGCAAGGAGCAAGGAGCTCTTCTCTGCCTCAGGTGGCCACTGTGGCCAGATCCAGCCTGGGCATGACCTGCACAGTGCAAGGCCAGAGCACTGGGCTATCCTAAACCAGCAGCTGTTTGTCCCCTAGGCCAGAGCTGGCAGGTGTGGCTTGTGCACTGCCAAAGCTGCACTGCCAGGGAGTGAGAAGGGGAAGACACCTTGCCCTGTTTTTGCACATATTGGGACAGAATTTGGAGCCACTGTCTTCACCGGCACCTGAACCCACCATGGGGGTATGAAATGATGCAGCTGGAGCTGAGCAAATGCCACTCTTAGTGTGAGATGCTAAACAGTACCAAGGAGTGCAAACAGCACACACAGCTCCCCTCCCTCCCTGTGTGCAGGTGCAGAGACCTGCAGCCTCCTCACACACTGCCCTGCCCCCCCCACACCATCCCCAGGCACCACACCTGTGTTCTCCTCATCCTCAGGCTGGCTGGGGTTCAGGGCCATGACCTGCACAGTGATGGAGTTGCGGGAGATGGTGCAGCCCAGCCCTGGAGGCCACACCTTATGGGTCTGCATGTGCTTCTTCACGTTGGACTTCTGGGCAAAGGCTCGGCCACACACGATGCACTGGAAGGGCTTCTCACCCGTGTGACTGCAGGGGAAGGCACCAGGTCAGCAGCTGCAGCAGAGAGGAGGCAGCCCCAGGCAGGGCCCAAGGGGGGTGGCTGCCAAAGGACACTGCTGGGCACTCAGCCTGGCAGGTCACACCTGGACCCACCAAACAAGGGCTGTGAAACCTGATTCACCAGCGGAGCTGGATGGTGAGAGGCCTGGGGAAACAAGGCTGGTGCAGAGACAAAACATCTGTGGTTTGGGAATGACAGGGGATCAAAGGAAGGAGCAGGAGAGGAAAACAGCTCTGCAGCAACATCAGGGCATTCACTGTCAGGGTCCCTACACAGACCTTGGGCCTCATCACTTTCTCAAGGGTACAAGCCTTTTCTTCCCTATCACACTTCTCTCTCCTACACACATCTCTTCTAGCTTGCAGCCCCCTCATCTGCCTGAATGTGCTCTCCTTTGTCCATAGCAAAAAGGTCTTTCTACTCTGCCCTTCTGCTTCAAGAGGAAGTGAAGAGTCCAGACTGGGAAGAGGTGCAGAAACCACCACTTGTTCCTTCCTATCACTTCTGAGTCCACCTGACTCCACTGGGGGAAAAAACTCTGCAGATTTCAGCTTCCTCCTGCCAGGGAAAAGCTCTGTGATTAGAGCTCCCTGTACAGACACTGAGCTTGGCTTACACTTTTCTAACAGCAGCAAACAGGAAGGGAGGGAGAGAAAAGGGAAGGACAGAGGCAAGCAGTGGGAATGCTGCTACTCCAGTAATGAGGTGACAAGAGGTTTGGCTGTTAAGGTCTCATCAGCAAGGAAAATGAACCTCCAGTCCCAGCACATAATCAGCATGAAGATTACATCCACAATACAGCCTTCACTCCAGTCACTGGGGAAAAGGTATCCTGGGGTGAGAGGAATGAAGAATCCCTGCCACTGCAGCACAGATCTGGGACATAACAAACTAGACTGCACAGACTCCCTCAGCAGAGCTGTGCCCTGCCCCAGCCCAGCCACTCTGCTGTGTGCAGGGTAGGGCACTGTTACCTCCTGATGTGCTGCTGCAGGTCGAAGTTCTTGGTGAAGGCCTTGTCACAGTATGTGCATTTCAGCTTGGGGGACTTGGGTTTGCCTGAAAGGAAGAGCACACACAAGAATGAGATCACGTGGCACAGCCCTGTCCCCACTGCATCCCAGGGCCCTCACCCCAAGACATGACTGTTCAGGACCAAGAATAAAGAGCTTATGGAAAGATAAGATCTGCCTGGCCAGACTGGGCAGTGGTTATGGGCACAAACATTCATTTAACACAGCCTGAGCCAACTCTATGAATCTTGAGCAGTGTAGTCTGGTGGGGCAGGGCATGAGACAACAACTACTGCTTTCCAGAGACCTTTCCAGCGACAAAGCACCAAACTAAAGGTGCTTTGGGCATTGGGAAAAGACTCAGCACGAGTGAGAGAAGGGCCTCAGCTCTTTCTCTGCTGTGAACCCACCAGGTCACTCACCAGTTTCATGTGAGGCCATCATGTCCCCCTTCCAAAGCTGCACAGCCAATGCCACCCCTCAGGGAGCTCATGGCTCAGCAGCCCAGCTGGGACCAGCCCAATGACCCACAGCACAGGTGCAGGAGGGGACTCACCGTCCTGCAGCCCACTCAAGACCAGCCCAGTGACCCTCAGCACAGGTGCAGGAGGGGACTCACCGTCCTGCAGCCCACTCAAGACCAGCCCAGTGACCCTCAGCACAGGTGCAGGAGGGGACTCACCTTCCTGCAGCCCACTCAGGACCAGCCCAGTGACCCTCAGGACAGGTGCAGGAGGGGACTCACCTTCCTGCAGCCCACACAGGACCAGCCCAGTGACCCCAGGGCAGGTGCAGGAGGGGACTCACCTTCCTGCAGCCCACTCTCATTCTTGCAGCGGCGAGTTTTGGCAGCAGCAGGGGAGTCAAAGCCAACCACGGAGCCTCCTGCACTGCTCAGAGGGGTGGGAGCACTGGAGCTCTTGGCCTTGAAGCCCTGCTTCCCAGGGCTGTACACAGGGGGAGAGGGGTACACGGGGCTTTCCACACACTGGCTTGGTACCTGTGAGAGGGCAATTCATCAATGGAACAGGTTTGCTACAGAGAATTACATCATGCCCTAATTTCCATCTCCATCCACACCAGGCTGTGGTTGGGTTGACTTTTCTTCTGCCAAACTGGATCAAATTTCTGGTTCACCAGTCCAGCAATATCCCTCTAACCAAAACTAACACCCTGCACAGTGTGAAACTCCTGCTGAACATCAAAAGCATCCAGAAGTTATTACAGCAGTAACAGGGCAGCAAAGAAACAGTCTGAGGGAGCTGTCTTGTCCCTCATCTGTGTCTCATGCCTGGAAGAGTTTCTTATCCCTCTGGAGCAGGTTATCAGAAGGATCACTGCTGACACTGTGGGTTCACTCACACCAGTCCTGAAGCAGGGATCTCCAGGTCCTGCTGCATGTCCTGGCAAGACTGCAAAGGGGAAGGAAGGCACAAGGAAACTCCAGGTGCCAAAGCATGGCTGTTCATGTCAGCATCAAGAGTAGGAAAGAACACTTAAGAGACAGAGTGATCAGTCTGGGGTGATAGTTTAAGGGCATTTCTCCTGCCCACCCTGATGAATTAACACAGACCACTACTCATCCACAATCCCCATCCATTCCTGTCCACTGGCACTTCCAGATCAGATGCCAGTAACACAGGTAAGCATGCCAAACCTCAGTCACACCCAGCAGCTCCTGTTGTGAAGGGCAGTGCAAATGTAGAAACTGCAAACAGCTGATCCACCAGTAAATCCACCTTGCCTGTGCCATTCTTTAGCAAAAGCCACCTTGACAAGCTCATTGAGATTTAGACTGGACTTTTCTCTCCACCTAAGGCTGAAGTGTGCAGTGTGGTGCTCTGTGCTTCTACAGAAGGTGAGCCCCTCACCTCTACTCCCTCTCACTCCCAACATATGCAGGTATCCCTTGGCCAGAAACAAATGTTCAGGTGTGCTAAGCCTGTGCCAGTCCTCTGTCTCTCTTAGCTGTTTCTCCTGTTCTCAGAACCCTCATCATGTTACTGACCTCCTTCTGTTTGCTACCTTCTCCCAGAGAAAATAATTGTTGTCAAATAACCTAACCCAACTTCCCACACTATAATTCCACACTCCTCAAGGCCAGACTGGATGGGGCTTGGAGCAATCTGGTCCAGTGGGAGGTGTCCATCCCGAGGGCAGGGGATGAGCTTTAAGGTCCCTTCCAACCCAACCCATTCTGTGATTCTCTGAGCACAGATGCTCAGGAGCAGCCCCGGCCTTACCTCCATGGGCGGGTAGGGCTGCATGCCCAGGGTCTGGATCTCCACGGTGCTGGACGCTGCCATGGGAGCAGGGGCACTGTACACCTCCACCACGCCGCTGCCGCCGCCGGGCTGCCCCGGGGCGCCCAGGCTGGGCGGGGCAGGCGGC
>VXBN01015737.1:632644-643726 GCA_013397395.1 Sinosuthora webbiana
GCGGGGTCGGTGGGAGGCCGGGGGTGCCGTGGGGGGCTGTGGGGGGGCGATTCCCTCTCCCTCAGCTGCAGTTCGGGTGCTCCGAGCTGGGTTTGAGATCCCCTTTGGGCCCGGCTCGCTGAGGTGCGTGTGCTCCCGCTGGGCCGGCTTCAAAGTCATAGATATTTGGCTAAATAGCCTTTTTCGGCTGTCAGTAGAATAGAAATACAATCGTTTCATGGTACAAAAGAAACCCTGTGAAATATCTGTCCGCCTTTACAGTTATGGAGCCAAAATCCGCGCCCCGCACGCCCTGGTGATGACTTTCCTGTTCAAGAGTGGAAGGTATGAGCCCGAATTCTGCATTTCTGTGGCGCTGCTTAGAATGTTTTCATCGCAACTGTCCGTTTTTCACGTTTCCAGAGGGTTTAAAAAGTAGAGGGATGTGTGAGCCATGGCTGAGCCTTGTCCTGATAGTGAAGCAGACAGAAATATATAATTGAGGGAGTTAATCACTCGTGGAATGGTTGATGAGAAGCAGAGGACAGAGGGGGATTAGCAGATGCCAATAACAATGTTCTGTTCTGTGGTGAAATATGGGGACCCAGGCTACAGCAGTGCACTTTGTGCCCTTCCCTGAGTGCCAGAGGTTTGCACTTAACAAAAAAAAAGTTTTAAAAGGGCTGTTTGAGCAATGAGAAAATGAAACACAGCCCCCAGTCTGGGTAGGGCTGTGCTCTGATGAGAGGATTTCTCCTCCTCCCCAAGACATTCCTGGGCTGCCCAAGCCCTCAGAGTGGGTCAGGGGTGCAGTGACCAGGCTGAGGGAGTGCAGGGTGCTGCTCTTCCCCTCTCCTGAGTGTCTGTTTGTTTCCCTCAGTTTCAGGGAGAAGCTGAAGTCCATTGCCCAGGCCACGTACGCCCACTCCAGGAACCTGGCTTATTTTGTGTTCACCTACAAGGGGCTCCTGGCAGCACAGTCCCGCCTGCAGGGGAAAAAAATCCCTTTTCATTCCTTCCTTGCAGCCTGCATTGGGGGCTGGCTGGTCTTTGGTGACAACAATCCCATCAACAGCCAGGTAAAGGCACTTGCTGAAAGTTTCTTTGGCCAGGAAAGAACAACAGGAGTGCCAGGAAGTGGTTGGTGGCACCTGTTTCTGGTGGCTCTGACCACAGAGCATTGCTCTTCTATCACATTCTCTGCACAAATTGCTGTTTTGACAGCTCTGCTGTGTGTCTCCATGAGTGGTGTGGGCAGTTGGAGTGCTGGAAGCCCTGGTTTGCCTCCAGAGCTGCACTGAGCTCCCAGGAAGGCAGTCAGGACCCACAGCTGTGGGGTTATCCCACCTGTCACCTGAGCTGTGGGCACTGCCTGTGTGTTCCTGCTCTGGCCTTGCAGGGTTCAACTCCTTACCTCAGTGTTGTGAGTGTAGACCTTGATCAGTTAGACCTGCACTCAACTGAACTGGTTAAACTGGCAACTAAACTGGTTGAACTGATGAAAGCTGCTCAGGGGGTGTTTGATTGAAAGCTGGTTGTTAAACACACAGTCACAAACCAAGGAGTAAAACACAGAGCTGCACATTAATCCAAAGTGCTCGACTTAAGCCAGGCCTTCAGGCTGGGGTTAGGCTGTGTCCAGACTCCTGAGCTCACACCTGCTTGGCAGGACTGCTCTGGGTCTGCTCCACCAGCACCACCTGAGGTGGCCTGAACTGGGCAGAGACACAAGTTGTGCAACTGCCCAGGAGTGTTGCACGGAGTGCAGCCTGGTGATTGCTAAATCACAGCAGCAGGAGACACAGAGCCCCGTGCCTTTGCTGACAGGGGAAATTACAGCCTGCTGGCTTTCAAGTGGGGGGATTGTTGCCATCCCTCGTGGCTGGATTGTCACTCCTGCATCCCTGGGGCTAGTTGTACTCACCCCCTGCTCTCTGGTTTTATCCCTGGGGCTGGCTGTGCTCACCCCCTGCTCTCTGGTTTTATCCCTGGGGCTGGCTGTGCTCACCCCCTGCTCTCTGGTTTTATCCCTGGGGCTGGCTGTGCTCACCCCCTGCTCTCTGTGTTTCTCCTGCAGATCATCATGTACCTGCTGTCCCGGATCCTGTTCGGGCTGTCTCGGCTGGCCGTGGAGAAGGGCTACATCCCCCAGCCCAGGCAGGATCCCTTCCCTCTGCTGGCTGCCCTGGTGTGGGGGACAGTGCTGTGGCTCTTTGAATACCACAGGGAGACCCTGCAGCCCTCCCTGCAGGCCTCCATGACATACCTGTACGAGGACAGTGAGGTGTGGCACGACCTGTCTGACTTCCTCGTCTACAACAAAAGGACAGACAGCAAGTAGGTGCTTCGCTCTAAAACACCTCAGCATGGGATGGGACCACCCAGCAGCTGAGGGAAAAGGTAATTCTGTTGCTCTTGGACTGTGATTTTTTTTGAAATTACCATCTGTCAAGCAGAGTTGGTTGTTGTCTCCAGGCCAGAATGTTCTGATCAGTCTTTCAGAGGGAGCACGCACCCCACAGAAACTTGTTGCAGTCTTTTTTAAGAGGCCTTGTTTTCCCTGCAAGCGTGGTGTTGGGGTTTGTTCTTTAAAAACTAAAGATGTTTATAAAATGACAGCCTGACACTAAGTGGAGAGTATGAAAACGTGTTCTAGGGCTCATCTGGATGTTTACAAGTGGTTTTTCCTGTGCTGCTGTGCTCCTTGTGGTCTGATCAAGGGTGAAGGGAGTGGGGGACCTGCTGAGCTCTGAAAGCAGGGCCATCACTTCTTCATTGCTGTGGATGGCTGGAAATCCTGTGTAAGCTATTACAAGGACAGCTGTGTGCTCCTTGAGAGAGTTCCTCTGCAGTTTTCCCTCAGGGAGACAAGAAAATGTGTGAGAATAGAACTGTTAGGGATGTCTTGTACAGGCCTGGTAAATCAGGCTTGGAAAGATTATTTTTCCTTGGTTTCTTCCCTGCACTTGGGCTGAATCTGTTCCTCTGCAAAGTGCACTAATGAATACCCTGTAATTATTTTAAACTTGTTTGTAAAGCTTTTAAAAGCTGCTTGAACTAAATACCAAAAACAGTTTCACAACTTGGGCTCCTGTACAGCCAGGCCTTGGGTGTCACGCTGGGGACTTTTTGTGTCCAAGGGAGCAACATTGACCAGGCACTTTTATTTTGGTGGGGCATGACAGAGATTTCTCTGTGGTCCAGGACCTGCCCTCCACAGCAGTGGCACGTTGGCTGTAATCAGATTTGAATCTGATTTTGTACCTGTAGTTTGTGCAGGCTCCTTGCTGAGCCAGGCTGAGGCCATGGATTAATTTATTAATTTTATTCCTCTCAAAAACACTCTGCTGAGCCCCAGGATAGGGCAGCACGCCCTGGGCTGTGGCAGAAGATTGACTAGGTAGCTGAGAAAGCACAAAAACTGGTTTAATTAATCAATTAATGAATTCAAACTCCTCATAGTGCAAGGCACTCACCTGCCATGTAACACTACGCAGTTCACCTAATGATGTGCATTGAAATAATTCCTGCCACACTGGTTTGATGTGATGATTATTTCCAAGAGAATCATTAGGTTCCCTTTTGGCTCATTTGGTTCACTCTCCCTGTATCCACCTGCTTTTCCCTGGCCTGCCCATGGCATTTCATCATCCTGCTGATGCTCTCTCTCTTCATCATCTGTTGAACTCTTTACCCTCCAGGCTCTGACAATTCCTCCTATTCAATGGTACAGCTGAAACAGCACATTTAACTTCAGGGGAGCTTCTGAGTAGGAAAAAAACCCCTCAATTTCTTCTTAAGTCATTTTTCCTTGTCCTGCTGAATGCCTTTATTGGTGTTGCTCATACTCAGAGTGCTGCTTTGCTCTTCATTTTTGCACTTTTCTTTGTCCATGCAAATCCATGACGTGCATGGTACCCAAAACCCGAGATCCTTCTTTGTCATAATAACTCTCTGTGTTCCCTTTAACTTCTAATTTCATTGCTAACTTCTAATTAACTGCTGTTACAGTCTGGACTGAAAAATTCAATTGGAACATCCATCAGACCCCATGAAAGCTGTAAAATTAGGAATTTGGTTTGCTTCTTTTGGTTAAATAGTTTTCTCTGTCTAGAGAAATGTAAATATTCAATACAGAAAAACTGCTGAAGCCCCAGGTGAGGTCTGATTCCTTTAGAAACATCTTTATTTCCACCACTGCTGGGTATTTGAAGCATCACAATTTTTCTGTCAGAAGCCTCAATCTTGTTCCAAATAAGAGCATTGGTATCCTGCTAAAATTGCTGAATTCCTGCAAGCTTTGATGGGATTTCAGAAAGCTGGCAGCAGTGGCTTGGGAATTGCTCCTTAAAACTGTTAAACTCACAAATGCTTGACCATGTGTAATTACTGCAGCAAAAGAAGCTGTGGGCTGGTTCTGTGAGCTGGGTGTCTCTGAGAAGGTTTTGATCTGTTAAATTTGTCGCTGGTATTTCTTTCTCTGAGAAAGGCTTGTGGTTCCCTTAGAGGTGGAGTGATTTTCCTCTGCTGGGAGTTGTACCCCTGTGGCTGCTGGTGAAGCACTTCAGTGTCCACGAGAAGGACAAGTGGCTTTCCCTGACCTCCTCACACTGCTCTCTGTCCTCTCTAGAAAATAACTCCCAGCCAAAAACCAGTGTCTGCAGTCAGCCTGGCAGCACTGACCACGACTTCTCCTTGGTTTAAAAGGCCCCTTTTCCCTTGGGAATCTCTGCCTTTCTAAGGAAGCCGTGCCTGAGCCTGCAGCCATCTGCAGTGGAGCTGCAGGAGGCAGCTGCCATCCCCGGCAGGCCAGGGGAGCACAGCCCTGGCCTTGGCTGGCCGTTGGTTGTCCCGCTGTGCTGGGCCAGGGCGTTAAGCTGCAAGTCACTGCTCTCCCCAGGGAAGGAACTGGGACAGCTCCTTAATGGCATCAGCCCCCAGTGCCCGTCCTGGGACCAGATAGCTGGGGATGAGCCCCTTCTGCTGCCAAGGTGTTGGAACAATGCAGCCGTGTCGTAGGGAAGTGAACTAGAAGTAATTTGTCTGAGTCAGACTTTTGGGATATGTGAGTGACACTCCCTGCCCTCCCCCAGGGCATTGTGTGGGGAATGGAGTGGCCCTGTTTGGGTTCCCTTTTTATTAGCACTAAAAGCAAAAGAAATAAAGAGACAGTTGGGAAAGCCACCTGCCCATGGCCAAGTGCTTAAGGATCACAAAGAAGGGCCATTTTCTCCCCCCCAGCCCCAGACTGGTTCTGAATTTTAAGATGAGCACAGGGTTGTTTGTCTGCAGCAACTTTATTTTCCCTTGTTATTTCTTCCTTGACACCTGACTGATGCTGAGTGTCTCCAAGGAGGAGCAGAGTGTCTCAATCTTAGCTCAGTTGGTCAGAAGTGATGAACACCGGATAAAATTAAAGTGTTTAAAATGATTCTTCTCCCTCAGATTTTAAGCCTCTCTTAGAGGTGGTTTTAAAGGTTAATGAATCAAACTGATCAAAAGTTTTCAGCAGTCCTGAGCTTTGCAGGCAGACCGACTATCCTGGGCTATTAATCATTTATTTTATGAAGGAACAAAGCAGGCTCAGGGTTATTTACTGCCGCTGCCTGCTGCCCTGGCATACCCACTGTGCTTCCCTTCCCTTTGGAGGACAGCTTGTGTGCTGGGGCTGGCCCTGGGGATGGCTGGAGAACCCTTTCCGGGACAATTGCATTATTGAACAAAGGTGAAAATGAGACAGCTGCCTGACATTTGGGTTAGGGAAGGTTCTCTGGGCTGTGTTTGATGCTGGCAGTGAAGGAGAGGATGTTTCTGAAAGCAAAACCTGTGTTTGGCCAAGGAGTGCTGCAGAGAAGGGCTCCAGGAGGCTGGGGCTGCTGGAAGGTGTCACCCTGTGTCTGTAATGGGTTTGTCCTGGCCACCCAGGGGTGGGGTTTTGGGTTGGATGGGGCCCTGTGCCTGTGCAATAACCACAGAAGTGGCCCTGTTCAGGGCATTTATCATGGAATTGTGGCGTGGTTTGGGTTGGATGGGGCCTTAAAAACCATCCCACCCCCTGCCATGGGCAGGGACACCTTCCACTATCCCAGGAGGCTCCAAGCCCCATCCAACCTGGCCTTGGACACTTCCTGGGATCCAGGGGCAGCCACAGCTGCTCTGGGCACCCTGTGCCAGGGAGGAGAGGGTGCAGAGGAGCTTTGATATTGGTGCTATGAGACTTCCCTTCTAGAGTAGGTCAGGCTCTGCTTTACACCGAGCTCAGTGTGGATGGGAGGGCAGAGAGGAGCCCTGGCTGCTGAAAGAGACCCAGAGCAGGGCCCCCTGTGCACAGTGAGCTCTGCAGGGAGCTGCCTTGGCTGGCTGCTGCTGCTGGAGCCACCAGAACCCTGAGCAGATCCCTCACCCAAGAGGAACTGCTGGGACTCCAGCTCATTTCCCTGCATCAGCACAAAGGTGACCTTTGGATAACACCCCGAGCCGTGTGCTGCTCCCTGTTTGTCAGGCTGTGTTTGTGTCCCTGGCTCGTGCCAGCCTGAAGGAGAATTTGTTTTCTGATGCTGCTTTTGAAACCCAACAGATAAGGGAGGAGGGGAAATAAGGCGTCATGTCTGTCTGCCACTGTTAATATTTTTGGGGTGTTAATCTTGAGTTTTCAACCTGTGTGTTCCTACCAGATTGGTGGAGGAGGTAACTTTTTTCTTTACTTTAGAAGAATTTTCATGTCTCTGGTGATGAGGAGGGAGAAAAACAAACTAAAAACTCTATAATACAGGTATTATTACCTCTGCTTTTGATATATATTTTGTATTCATAATTGCTGTGTAATCCAGGCCCTGATTTTCTGACAGCATAGAATAAAGTAAAGAACATAAACTCAGGTAACTTATGTGACACTGATCAGAATGCTTGTAGAAATACCTTGGGGGTTGGGTTTAAAACAATAAAAAGGGGGCAGTGGGTTGTTGCCGAGGCTCTGTCCACGATGAATTGCCTTTTTGTGGTTGTTATTTCTGTATAATCACTCTTTGAATATTACAACACTGCGCTTTCTCTAAAAATAAAAATCCTAATTTTTTGTCTTTTTTTACTGTCGTCATTTTTAAGCTAAAATCTCTGAAGCAATGCTTGATTATTGCATGTGTGCAGTCCTGGATGTAGAGAAGCCGTGCACAAGGTGCAGTTTTGGCATGGCTTGGGCTCTGGTGTTACCAGTGTGGAAACAGCCTGTGCTGTTTTGACCCCACCATCAGATTTAATTCCTGCAGGGGTAAGGATGCCAGCTGCAGAAACAAATTGGCATGGCTGACACTCTTTTTTTAAAAAAAATATGACAAATAGAGAAAATAAGGATGTCTATGGATGGTTTTGCTGCCTCTTCCAAACTAAAATTCAGAGGAAATGTGCTGCAGAGGTGGCTGCTGTGGTAGTGGGGATGAAGCAATTGCTGGGTGTCTGTAAGACCAAACCTCCAGCTCTGTACCTGTTGAAATGCTGGAGTGTTGGGCCCATGAGAAGCTGAATTAACAACTCCAAACTGATGCCAGTCCTACCTTCATGTGGTTTTTTTTTCCTCCTCACAGAGCATCATACTCTGAGCCCTTGTTCTGCTGCAAGTGAAGCTCTGGGTGACGTGCAGGTTTTGCTTTGGGTTCTCAGTGCCAGTGACCATGCTCTGAGTGCTGGGAAGTGAACCTGGACTGGCTGGAGACACTAAGGAGAGGTAGAAGCTTGAGCCTGGCATATTCCCAAATCACTCCTTGGATAACCCCCAGGCTCCCCAGAAACACTTCAGCTTCTCCATCCTTCCATGGGGCTTGAGTGAAGGAAATGGAAGATGCCTGTGGGATGGAGTGGCTTTGTGTTTGTGGTGCTTTGGCTCAGAGGATGGGACAAGGCTGCCCTGGCTGGGTGTGGAGAGCAGAGCAGGAGGAGAGCAGGCTCAGAGACTCCACTGAGAGATGCTGCATGATGTGAGCTGTAAAAACAGGTGCCAGCACGGGAGGAGGAGATGGCACTGCTGAGTCTGCTGTGCCCAGCATCCAGAAGAGGAGCTGCCCTGGTGTCCTGTGAGAAGATTGTGTCATCTTCTGTAAAAGGTGCAAGGGAACAGGCACTGCCTGGCTTTTGGGACTGGGAGCTGAGAGATCTAAACCAGGGCTGCTCCCTTCTGCCACAAGGCAGCTTTAGACACTCTGTGCTTCCAGAAAATTGCTTTGGTTGGCACAGAGGAACAGTGATGGCTCAGGTGGCGGAGGTAAGGGACTGGAGGGTCAGCAGGACTGGGGCCCTCTGGGCTTTCCCCAGCTGCCAGGACTGCCAACTCACCATCCTGGGAACAAATCAGTGAACTGGGAACAGGGGCATTGGCAGGAGAGCCCGGGGAAGTCCTGCTCCCCTTCCTGCCCTGTGCACACTCCATGTGACAGCCCAGCACACTCCGTGTGGGAACTGCTGGGGGCAGGACCGACTGTGCTGACAGGGACAGTAAATGTGCTCCTGGGACACCCACATGCACAGGGGCGCAGGTTTGCATCCTGCCAGCTCTCCTCCCACCCTGCTCCCGCTGCCAGGTGCTTTTCCAGCGCAGGGACCAGCTCTGGCTCCACCCGCAGACTTTTCCCAGCAGACACCCCTTGCCCTGAGTCTATCCTGCAGTGCCAAACCCACCCAAACTGAGCGCTTGCCGCGGGCTAAATCCTGCCGGGGCACAAAGTGTCTGAGGAGCCTTCCTGATCCTCTCCAGGACCGCGCGGGGCCGTGCAGACAGGACTTTATCTGGGAGCAGCACCTGCCAGACAGCTAATCTTGGGAGCACGTCTGCACTCCTTAGCCGGGCTGGCGGGGCCGGGGGGAGGCTGCAGCTGTGCAGGAGACGGGATTCATCTGCTTCCCCTCATCCCCATGCAAGGAAAGCCCCTGCCCGCCCTTCTCCCGCCAGCGTTTGCCTCTCATTTGTCTCCACGGCCGCTCCTTTTCGCGCCGCCGGCGCTGAAAGCCTTGGAGAAGCGGCAGCGCAGGCTCCGGGAGAGGGGGCAGAGCTGCTCCCCCCGAAAAGCTCCTGCATGAATTAGGGGGGAGTGAAGCCAGCCTTTGTGAGCCGGGCGGGAGCAGCTGGTGCAGCAGCTGTGTCCCAAACCCTGCCTCATCCCAGGAAGCGCCGGGCTGAGGCTCCCCAGGGATGGGGAGAGCACGGCCAGCCATGCGCTCCCGCCCGGCTGCTGCGGTTGCCTTTTTCCCCCTCCCCAGATGGAAGAAGCATTAACTGTGTGCAAACATCTGGTCTAACTGTTGCTTGTGCTTCGCAGTAATGATGATATTGCAGTGGAAGGGCTCTGGAGAGAGGGGCCTGGAATATTAGAAGGGCCAAGTGTTAATTAACTGTATTAATTTCCTTTAAGCGAGGCAGCGTTTCTGTTTGCTCTCTGCCGATGAAGAAATGAGGCGCAGCGAGTTGATTTGATTGGTCACGGACACGCACCGTGTTACTGCTGTATTTAAGGATGGAGGGATCCGGGGAAATCGCGGCCCTGCTGTGTTGGCTGTCCCCAGGGGAATTGCAGCCACTGCCAAAGTATCCAGCAGAAAATCCTTTAAAGCCAGAAACCTGTTAGGCCAGCACAGGGGCACTGCATGTCGGGATCTGCTCCGCAGCAGAGGAGTTAACTCATCCCTGCAGAAGCCTCCTGCATCCCACGCACTGCTGGGAGCCACAGCCCATCTCCTGCATCCCGGGCAGGTCAGGGTTGGCAGCGGGGCCAGGGCAGGAGCCAGCGCTGGCTCCCTGCCCTGCCTGGCTGCAGCAGGGGGCTGGGGACCACTGTCCTCAACCACGGACCCCTGGGGACATGTGGGGCAGCTCATGGGGGGCACAGAGGGGTGAAAACCTGGGCTCAGCTCAGCGGGGGTTTGGGTGCCTGGATCAGACCCCACTCCAGACTTTCCTCATGAGCTTCCCCACAGCTGGCCCCTGCAAAAGGCCTAATCTCTAAATGCTTTTTTATTTTTTTTTTTCAATTAGCAGGATGTACTTTAATCCTTTTTAATTTTGCTTCCTCATGCAGTAGGAGGTTATCAGTGCCCTGCAGGCAGGAGATACTGGTGCTGGGAGCCACACCAGTGTCTCGTGGGTGGACTTCCATCTCTCTCAGCATATGGGGCCACTCCCGGCTCCGTCTGCCGTCCCTGTGTCCCTGCCTCTCCCCAGCTACACAGTCCCACGGCCAGAGATAGTGCCTGATACGGTTAAGTGCAGGTTGTGCTCCCGGCAGAGCTTTTCCTCTGCCCTGTGAGGGGTTATCAGCCGGCCCTGAAGGAGCTGCCGAGATCCGCAGCTGTTTGGTGTTTGGAAACACAGAATGCCGTGAATCATCCGCACACGGATGGAGCAGATCGCAGCATCCCAGTCCTTCCGTGCCCGCTGGACTCCTGCAGCAGCGTCTGAGCCTGACGCCTCCAGACTGGCCCGACAGCCCCAGCCATAGTCTTGGGGTGCTTTGAACAAGGGAGATGGACAGCCCTGAACTGATCCCTTCATCACTCCAACCTTTTTAGACAGAAATCCCGCAGACAGCTTGCCCGGCAGTACAGGAGAGCTGCTGCCCCAGCACGGCTGAGCACCCACTGGTGTCCCCCAAAACAAGGCATTGCTGCGGGGGGTGCCACGGGCCTGGGCCAGGCTGGGCTGGCTGTCACCCCCGGGGAAGAGGAACACACGGCGGGCAGCCTGCGACACCCCGCAGAGCACAAAGCCAGCCTCTTCCTCATCAGTGACAGCCGTGGACGGGCGGAGTCCGCAGGGCAGGGGAGCGATATGAACTTTGCTCGTGGGTGGGGGCCGCTGTCCTCCCGGGCTATCCGGAGCGGGGAGCAGCCGTGCCCGCAGCCGGAAGCCCATCACCCCGGCGGGGCTGAGCCGGGCCGGGACCGGCTCTGCCTGAGGCTTAAAATCCCCACGGGTGGGCAAACCGGGAACCGCGGCCGGCTCGGAGCGAGGAACCCGCGGTGCGCACAGGAGGGGGACACAAACAGAGACAGGGGAGGGGACACCCCCGAGGGGGACACAAACAGAGACAGGGGAGGGGACACCCCCGAGAGGGACACGGG
>VXBN01015737.1:658032-720050 GCA_013397395.1 Sinosuthora webbiana
CCCTCCCTCCCTCCCTCCCTTCCTTCCTTCCTTCCTTCCTTCCTTCCTTCCTTCCTTCCTTGTGGGGCTCATCCCACAAATAAATGCTGTTCCAGTGCCCTTCCTCAGTCCTGGTGAGGCTGCGGCTGCTTGGACACAAGCCCACGGGCTGAGGGGAGCATCCCGGGCTCCAGGCAGTGTCCTTGTGCCCCTGAGGCAAGAAGGGGATTGCTTGTAGGGCCCTCCAGCAGCCCACGCAGACCTAATCCCACTCCCAGCCTGGCTTTGCATCTCTTCCCTGGCTTTGTCCCAGGGCTGCTCCCCGCACTGGGGACACCTGCCATGGCTGAGCGTGTGCCTGTGCCCGGGGAGGGGACAGGACTGGCCCTGTGCAGCATGGAAGCGGCTCTGTGCTGGGCTGGAGCTGAGTTGTGGGCTCACAGGGCCGGGCTGGCTGCAGGCAGTGCCGAGCTTTGCCATCCCAGGGGCTCTGGAGCAGACATGGCCTTGCCTCGGGGGCACTCACAGCTCCCTGCTCGTGCCACGTTTATTTTGAGCTCCAGACAGTGTCGTGTGTGCACTGGCTCACACTCAGCGAGCCTTGTGTGTGAGGGAGAGGCACCATCCACTGTGTTTGCTGAGGCTCCTGCTGAGCCCAGGATGGGCTCACCCCGGGTTAGAGACCTCCTCAGCCCCAGGGGATCTTCCCTGAAATTGTGTTTTCCCTCTGAGCCCACAGATAAACCCTGCTGAGCTAGGCCAGCCTGTGAGTGGGAAATGTTTCCCCAATCTGCACGCAGTGCCTGGGTGACATTTGACTGTCTGGGATGAGCTAGGTGGCCTCTGTGACACCTGGAGCCACAGAGGTGTCATTACACGAGCCACGTATCCCTCTGATGGCACAGAGCTCTGCAATGGAGCTTCTCCCTTGATGGAGGGTCCATGGCAGGGTGACATGGACATGTGGGACCCAAGGGTGCTGCCCCTGCAGCCGTGAGACCCCACAAGCAACCCGTTAGCCTGTTAGCTTTGCTTTAAAATCCAGAGGAACCGCCACTGTTAGGGATCTGCAGGTTCCCATCTCAGCTCCAAAGTGCATCCAGCAGGTCCCTGTGGTGCTCGGGGGGTGCCCTCCCCGCTCTCCTGCCTGGCCGGCTGCAATCCCAGCGGGATGGTTGCACCTCACGCTGCTCGGCCCCAGGCAGCCGCCCTTCTGCAGCAGCCTGGGCAGGGGGAGCTCACTTTGCTCAGAGCAGCATCCTCCGAGGAGCTGTCCCTGCTCCTGGTTTGGGTCCCGGGGAAGGACCCAGGGAGCTCCAGCACTAGAGAAGCCTCTGCCCAGCTGCATCCAGAGGTTTAGGGGCTTTTCCTGGGCAGCTCTCACTCTACCCCCGAGCAGTTTCCCCGGGAGATGTCGGGGCCGGGTCTCGGAGCTCGCAGCGGGGCGGGCGGTGCGGGAGGAGCCGGGGGCAGCGCTGCCTCTGCCGGCAGCGGGGCTGCTCCGGGGGCGGCCTGCGGGCAAGAATAGAAGAGTTCTGTCTCCTTTCCCGGCCCTTTTTCTTTCCTGATCTTTCTTCAGACCTGGAGATTTCTTCCTCACGCAGGATGATATGAGGGACAGTTCCACATAGACAATTTTCTGTCGTTGGCTCCATTAGGATGTGCTGGACAAAACCTCGTGCGTTTTGGTCTGGGAAAACATTGCCAGGCTTCGGAAGTGATGCTGTTCCTCAGTGGCGTCAGCCCCAGACCTTCCAATAACTACTGGTGAAACAGATCCCAGCAGGGCTGAGCAGCCCCAGCTTTCTCCTGGGCCATGGGCAGAAGCCTCATGGTTGGGAAACCATTGAGAACCTGAACTGGAGCAGCTCTCCAGCTGTGCTCTGTGGCAGAGGCAGTTACAGATTAATTAACTCATTAATATTTAATCACAGTGTGTGTGCACGCCCAGGAAGGGCTGTGCTGAGGGATGCTCACAAAGCTCAGGGCAGGAGCTGCTCCTCGGTGCAGGTGCTTGAGTGTTAGTGATGCACAAAGTGCTTCCTTACGGAGTGGATTTATACCTAATGTTCTTTCGTTTAAATGGACTGAAAAATAAAACAGTTGCCATCGCAAGGGTGTAGCAAAGCCCTTTGTGCCTCGCCTCTGTGTTCTCTAAAAGGTGCTTGCTGTGAGTGCCGGGCTCGCTCGGCCAAGGGCTCAGTGCATTGGAGGCAAGAAATGGGTTTAATCATTGGCGAAAGGGAATTTCCCGCAGCAGCCTGTGTAGTCCCAACAGCTGGGCTCTCTCCACGGCTCCCTGAGCTCCTGGAGGTGATTTTCCATGGTGCTGGGTGCTGCCTGGCTCACTGTTCAGCTGCCCTTGTGTCCCTGCTGCCACACTGAGCCCTGTTGTGTTTTGTCTTGCAGATTTTCCGGCGAGCCGACAAGAACGGTGAGTGCTTTGTTCCTGCTGCTGCCTCCCCCTCCCTGCCTGCCTCTGGCTGAAGCAGCGTGGCTCGTTCCCGCTGGGAGGTTTGGCTCAAAGAGGGAGGGTGGGAAATGCTTTTCTGCTTCACCTGGATCCCAGAGCCTGGCCAGGGGGTGGGGAATGGGCTCCCCCAGTTCTCCATCCATGCTCCACGCAGGACTCAGCCCCTTGCAAGCCCTTCTCCTGCCCAGGGGCTGTCAGGCTTCTGCTCAGTCCCTCACAGGATTGGTTTGACCTCCGTGCTCAGTCCAGGGTTTTACAGGTGCTCCCGGCCGGTGATCCCGTTTCTGGGTGCCCTGGAGCCCCTGGCATTTGGGAGTTAGGCTCTGCTCCCCAGTTTTTAATCCAGCACCCATAAACCAAGAGGTCCAAAATCACAAGTGGTTTCCCTGAGCCTTCCCACACTCTCTCGGGCTCTTTTCCTTCATGGTAGCTTAGGAGATGCTTTTATTGCAGATCACAACGCAGCCCAGGAGCTGAAATCCTCCACAGAGAGGAAGGAAATAGCTCTTGAGTCGATGGAGAGCACTTTTGATTCCATGAAAATCTGCTGCTGCCCTCAGTGTGCTGTTTGTTCTTGGACCGCCTGCGTTTCTGAGAACACCGCAATGGGGCCTTTCGGAGAGGGCAGAAATTCCCCCCTGCAGTTGCAGCACACTCCGGTGTTTTTGCAGGGCTGGAGGGCTGCTCTCGGGGAGATCTGTGCCCTGATTGTCATGCGGAGCACGCCCAGCCGGCCCACGCTGCAGCCGGGGCCGGGACGCTGCTTTCCGCAGATCCGTAATTATTCTTCCCTTTTATTTGAATGCAGATGACGGGAAGCTGTCATTTGAGGAGTTCAAGAACTATTTCTCTGATGGCATCCTGAGCTCGGAGGAGCTGTGGGAGTTGTTCAGCGGCATTGACAGGCGTCACTCAGAGTGAGTCCCGGGGCTCGGAGGGGACGCGGGAGGAGCTCAGGCTGCCTGCCGGGAGAGGGAGGATGTTTGGGGGCGGGTGTGATCAATAGTCAGGGTGAGACAAGCCCACCTCTTGCCACACGCAGGTGTTCAAACCCATGGCAGCAGCCAGCCCTGGTGCTGAGAGCACTCAGACATTTGGAGAGCAGCCACGGGATTTACTGCAGCTCCAGAGAGAGAGAGAGCAAGCACTGCAAATGCCATTCTTTTGGTCTGGAAAATGTAGTCCAGGAGCACCCAGGCCGTGGAGCAGGCTGTGTGTCTGCAGGAGCGTGTGGTGCTGTGGGGACAGGGCACAGACCGTGCAAAGGCACAGACTTTGCCACTGCTGACTCGGGGAACTGCTTTTCACTTACGTAAGAGCTGCTTTCCACCACAAGTGGGCCTGGTGCGTGTGCTGGGGAATTTAGGCCAGCTACTAGTTAAAAAAAGAAAGCCCCAAAGAGCAGGAGTTGTGTTTAGCTCTGGTCTCCTCGTGAGTGGTACAATCCAGAGGAGTCTGTTGGGCTCGGCTGGGATTCTCATCCCAGCTTTTTGGGTATTTTTGGCCTCACTGGGTCTCTGTGCCCAGCTGGTTGCTGTGGGTGAGCCTGTCCTGGCACTGGGAGGAGCTGGGTGCTGCTCAGTTGCATGGCTGGGGTCTGTGCAAACGCTGGGGTGCTGCTGGGGGACAAGGGGCTGCGGCTTCCTCCCAGTCTGGGGGGCAGGTTTGGCTTCCCCAGCATCTCCTGCACCTCTGACACCCTTTGACCAGGGCACAGGTCCCTGCCAGGGTGAGGAAATTTGGGGCAGCCTGAGCTGCACACGCTGGTCCCAGGGCTTTGCAGGGAGCCAGGGCAGTGGCACAGAGGGCCCTGGTCACACTGAGATGCCAACAGCCACCAAATGCCACCAGCAGCAGACACCCAGTGTCATCAGCCACTCAGGACTGGGGCAGGGGGAATGATGGACTCCCAGTGCTGTTGGAGCTGGGTTTAGCTCTCCCTGCAGTGATGGGCAGAGAAGTGGGCAGGTGTGGGCAGCCTTGTGCTGCTTTCCCTGGAGCCTGCCAGTTGGGCTTGTGGATGTGGGCAGCAGGAGGTGTCCCCTGAAAACACCTCTGTCTCTTTGGGCTGTGATCCCAGGAAGCTGCCAGTGAGTGTTCCCTTCCCTCTGGAAAGGCTCCTTTCCTCTTGCTCCATTTTGGGGTCATCTTGGAGTCACGACACCCCAGCAAAACACAGGGTGCAGCAGAGCTGGGAGCTTTAACCCAGCTCAGAACTGACCAGGGAAGGTCTCCTGCCTTCAGGTGGGGCTTGGTCCATGTGTTGGAGCATCTGAGGAGGCCTGACTGGGCTGTGCTGCCCCCACAGCTCGTTAGCTAACGAGGGTGCTGTGGCTATGACAACGTGGCAATGGCAGCAGCCAGCTGGTGACATCTGTTAGCAGGGCATGAGTGTTGGGTCTTTGTTCTCTTCCTGCCACCGAGAGCAGAAGGGACCCTCAGACAGCTGGTTCCAAATTCCTGCCTTCAGTGGCTTTCAGCAAATGTGGGAGACCTGGGGTTTGGGGTGTGCAGGATTTAGTGTCATATGAGGGCTGTGCTGGTGCCCTGCTGTCCCAAAATTTGCTGGCCAAAATTTGCTGCCAGGTTGAAGAGCATTACAAAGCTGGAAAGCAGCTCCAAGCTCTCCAAGCTGATCTGGTATGCATCCCAAAGCTTTTGTGATGATGGGAAGGTGTCACCCTTAGTCCAGCAGGTGGGTTTGGGGCTGTGCTGGCCATGTCTGGGCTGGAATTTGTGTTTCCTGATCCCTGCCAGCCTGACCCGAGGAGGGGCAGTGACAGGGACCCCCGTGCCCAGGCCCCCTCTGTGTCCAGCACTGCCCAGAGCCATCCTGACCCTCAGCCAGCCCTGAACCTGCAGCTGCTCCCCCAGGCCCAGAGCTGACAGCTGGGAGCAGGAATATTTCAGAGGTCTCCCACAGTTCTTGTTCTCCTTCCAGAGAGCCCCATGCTCTCCTCTCTCCCCCTCTCAGCCCTCTGGCTCTCGGGTGGGACCCTGGGGCCTGTGCCTCACACACCTCTGCTGGGGCCACTTCAGATCCTGCATCTCCACGTGAGGCTGCTTTTGTTCTGCATTTCAGAAAATGATTCCATTTTGGCATAAAGTCTCCCCTCACTTTAATTCTGTGACATTTAGAAGTTTATGCTGAAAGCAAATTCAGCTCTGGATGGCAGCTGGTACAACAGCAGGTCCATGGTTTTGTTTGGCTGGTCCAGAGCTCCATCTACCACCTCTGGCAGTGGCACAGCAAGGTTCACCTTCCTGGAAAAGAGCATTTTCATCCTCTGAAATGTCTGGGTGGCGAGAGACTGATGTTTCTGGAGGTATGAGAGCTCCACAGCTGCATCCAGAATTGCAGGGGTTGAATGGCTGCACAGGGAAGTGCTGTTTGGATTTTACCTGTCCTTCTGTCCTGCACCTGTTGGGGAAATTGAGAAAAAATAAGGTCTGGAAAATCCATCTTTCCATGAGGGTGTTCAGGTGTTCGGTGCAGATTGCTCAGAGCCTTTGACCTGGAGCCACAGGGGGTGGAAGTGCTGACCTGGTGCCTCCTATTTATTCTCTCAGATAAATAACCTCAGGCCTGTGATTGTCTGGAAGAAGGGATCTGAGTGAATTCCCTCCCCTCTCTTTACTCAGAGACTCAGAGCCGCAGCATCTGCCAGTCCCTGATGATGGAGAGTGACTGAAACACTCTTTGTCACATGGAAAAGGTTTGGAAACCAGATCTGTGATGGCAGTGGAGGTTCCCATCATGATAAATGATGGGGACACGTCTCCTTTTCTGCAGCTGATTGCTGTTTTCTTGCATAAATTCCAGGCACATTCTGACAAAATCCCAACAACATAATGATGACAAGATCCTCCATCATCAGTTCAGGCTTAATTACAGTTAATCAGTGGTTTGAGCACAGTCAAAATACAGCTCTGGGAAATGTGGAGAGTCTCAGGAGGAGTGCTTTGGAGCAGAGGATGGCTCTTCTCCTGGAGTGGGAATGGCAGAGGGGAGCAGAGGAAAGCCTGCTGCCCCTGGCAGCCCTGTGGAACGGGTCAGGGTTTGGTGTGCACGTTCTGCCTGGGATCTCCACCCGGGTTTTTGTGTGAATTACTTCTGGTGGCATGAGAATGGCCCCAGCAGCCCTGGGGTTTGCCTGCTGTGCTCTGTCCTGCCCCTGCCTGTGCCCCGGGGCTGCTGCAGGCTGTGGGACATGGGGAGAGGTTCCATCAGGGCTGCTGATGGAACAGGAGCAGGGAGGGAAGGGGGCAGATCTTCCCCTGGACAACTCACAGAGGGATGATTTTTGCCACAAGATGTCATTGATTGGTTCAGTGTTCGGTGGTTTAGTGATTGATTAGCTAACATTTCTATTTCAGCAGCAAACAGCCGAGATACAAAGAGTTACTAATAACCTCAGAAGCCACAGGGTGGGAGCTGATGGCAGCTCTTTGTCACACCTTGCTGGAGTCGAGCTGGGAACTGGCAGTGGGCTGAGCTTGTTCCTGCTGAAACCAGTCCCAGCCCCAGGTGCTCACTGGGACCAGTGCAAAGCCTGGCTAACCTGTGCACGAGGTGTCCACATCCCCTCTTTGGTGACCTTTCCCCTTCTCTGAGCTGGGAGCCAGCGTTTCCCTGCAGTGCCAGCTCTGGGGCACAGCTCTGACAGGCTGTGCTGGGGATGCTGCAGTGCCAGGCCTCTTGCAGCACTGCAGCAGCTCTGCAGGCTCCAGGCAGCTGCCAGAAATAAAGGGGAAAAGTCCTTTTTCCAGTGTCCACTGGTGCTCCAAAGCTCAGGGTCTGTCCAGCAGAGCTGCCCAGAGATGGGATCAGCCAAGTTGGAGGGAGTGGAGCTGGCAGAGCGAGGGGCTGTGGCTTTGCAGGTTTATCTGTATTGAGTCTCGAGGGAAACAGGATTTTTTTTTATTCACTTCAGAAAGTGCCTGCAGTGCCAGGTCAGTGCACAGAGCCCTGCCCAAATCAGCTCCTGTGTGTTTAAAATAGCTGAGCTGAGTCCCAGCCTCTCTGCTGCCTGCAGAGCTCCAGGTGCACCTACAGAGGGTCTGCAGTCCCCCTGCCCTGGCCCTGCCACCCCTCACACCAAAATATTCCCGTGCTTTGAACCTCTGCCTGCTGCTAAAGTGCTCTCAGTGGAAGCCCAGAAGGAAGTGAGAGACAGAAACCAGCCTTTGATGTCTCAGGAAAAGCTGTAGGAAGATTCTGCCTTCATTATTTCACCCTAAATGGCATCTTGGACATTTCACACATGCCCTCTAATTTTACACGGGGGTGTTTTTGTCCCTTTGCCCTGTGAGCAGTGTCAGAGGGGGGACAGGGTGATGTGGCCATGGTTTGCCACCCCCTGGGCAGCAGCATTGCAGCATTCCTTGTGCTTGAAGCCTGGCAAACTCCGATCCCTCCATGTGTGACAGCACTTAAACACTTAAAAAACACTTTAAAAGCTCTCTTTGGGGCTCTCCTCCACTTTCCCAATCAGGATTAAAAATAGTTGTAATCATCTGGGGGATTTTGAGGCAGCAGAACGCCTTGAGCAGAGGCTGATTTGAATAAATGACATCCTGGGGTCTGTCCCTGCAGGCTCTGGGTGATGCTGGGCATTGAGCAGCTCTTCCTCCGTGGCTTTGGCTGCCTGGGCAGATCCGACAGCACCATGCAGACCCATCCCAAAACCTGGGGCTGTTTTTGAACCCTGTCCACCCCAGCAGCACCTCCAGCAGCCACAGGAGGCTGCCCAAGCCCTGCAGGGATGCCAGGATGGATCCTGCAGTGCTCTCTGGTAGTGACAAGGGTGAGGGTCTGGCCCCTGCCTCCAGGTTCTTGGAGCCAGATCCCTGCTTTAGTGGTCTTCAAGGCAGGAGCAACAGCTCTGGAGGGCTGTGGAGTCATCCCGGGAGCCTGCAGACAGCCCCACATCTCCCGGGCTCTGAGGGAGGGAGGAGGAGCAGCTGGAGGGGGAAGAGGGGAGAGCAGGGGGTCTGGTGCCGCGGGGAGGACCTGGGCTCAGGTCAGGGATGAACAAGAAGGGAACTCTGGCTGGATGTTTCCCACCCTTGGGGGAAGAGGTTGTGATGAAGAAGCAGCTGCAGGGCTCAGAATGGGGCTGCCAACGCAGCTGGCCAGCGTGGGGTGTGGGGCATCTCCACCCCGACCCCACCCTGTTGTCACAGGTGCTCTCCCAGCACACTCCAGCTCCAGGAGATGTTGGTGGAGCAGATTTTCCTGCTCCTTCAGCCCCTGGGTGCTGCAGGGGCTGGGGATGGCTACTGGCTCTGAACCTGTGCAGCTCCTCATTTTTCTAATGCAGCTCCTGAAAAGCACGGAACAAGCAGTAAATCCACCGGGAGTCAAGCCCAGCCCCCAAAGCCCTGCTCCCCAGCACTGTGTGCCCCACACCAGCCCCACTGTCTGACCGGAGCCTTTTTGTGTTTCTTGCAGCAACGTGGACACGGAGAAGCTGTGTGGTAAGTCAGGGATGCTCCTGCCCCGGGGAGCTTTCCCTCCCCGGGGTGTGTGTGGTGGGGTTTGTGTGTCCCCTGGGCACGGCTGGGGGACATCCAGGGTCCCTGTGGCTGCGTCCCAGCACAGAGGTGCTTTTCCCACGGGGATAGGGAAGGACTTGTCATCTCAGTCCAAGTGGGAGAATGATTCTGGAAGGGGAGGGGAGTGTGAGTGTGAGTGTGAGGGGAGCTCCGGGCTGTGTGGGGAGCAGGAGCAGGGCAGGCAGAGAGGGAAGTGCTCAGGAGCCTGACCACGGTGTTCTGTCCTGCCCCAGATTATTTCTCGGCCTACCTGGGGGAATACAGGAATGTGCTCTCCGCCCTGGAAACCCTCAACGCCGCGGTGCTGGCAGCCATGGACAAAACCAAGCTGGTAAGGACGGCACCAGGGGAGGGCTGCAGGGCGGCTGGATGGGAAATCGGAACCGTGCTGAGCTCAGCTGCTTCTTAGTGTGAAATCTGGGGGTGGGAGGCAGCAAACCCCTCTAATCAAGGGCGTGCTTGTGTTGTCTGCATGTGCAGGCAGCGCTGCAGCCACACAGCCGGGAGGATGGGGAGCCAAGGCCGGGGAGGGGAAGGGTAAATCCAAAGTTTTTGCGCTCTGGACACGTCATCTGCCCCCTGGCAGGGCTCTGGCAGTGGCTGTTCCTGCAGCTCCCTGCAGGGTCCTGCCCGCGGACACTCCGGGAGCATCACTGAGAGCCCGTGCTGAGTTCTGAGCCAAACCCAAGCGTTTCCCAGCCGGCAGTGAGGCTCGGAGTGAGCCTGGCAGGGCTGGTGCTGCTCCGGACAGAGCTCAGCACGGCTGTGTGCGCTCACAGGGCCGCTGCAGAACAGGGCCAGGAGCTGCCCGGGGGCTGCTGCTGCAATTCCTGCCCTCCCAGCCCGCTGCAGAGCTCTTTCCTGCACCAGTGCTCCCCCTCTCCCGCAGCCTGGGCTGATTTTGGAGCAGTTTGGAGGCTGCAGGTCAGGGCAAGCTCCGAGCCCCGGCTGTGCTGGGCATAAAGCACATCTTCATCCCGTCGGGAAAAGGGAAAGGCAGCGCTGGAAGGGCCCTGCTCAGGGAGCAGCGGCCCCTTTTGCACCTGAGATGGATCAAAAGGCTCAGCTGTGTGCTCGGGCTGGTGCTGAGCCCGGGGAAGACCCTTTCTTTGCCTTGGGCGCTTTGGTGGAAGCAGATGAGGGGCCACAATCCATGTGAACTCTCCTCTGACCTCTTGGTCAGACAGAGAAGAGAAGGAGGGCCAGTCCCACACTCATCAGAGAGGGGCTTGTGCCTCTGTAGGGTCAGCCCCTCTCTGAGTTTACTCCTGGCCAGAGCCAGCCACAGCAGTGTCTCCCTGTACGTGTGGAAATTTCATGCCAGGAGAGGGAATCTCCTGAAAATGCATTTTCTCATTGGTTCAGGTCCCTGGCCCCACTCAGTTATTAAATACAAGTCCAAAGGGAGAGGAGGAATCCTCTCCAGAGAGCTGTGCTTTATTTCAGTTCCTTTCTGTTCTGTTCAGGTTTTTTTTGGGTAATGGATGTGTGTAGTCATGCCTTTCTCCAAAGGGCAGCACAGTCACTCTCTGCTCCACAGTGTGAGGCATTCACTCCCTGCACAGCTCCTGCTGCCACCAGTGTTCCCTGGAAAAGAGGAGCAGGTTTTTCCTGTTGAAGCAAATTTTGATGGAGTCATTTCTCCACCTGTTTGGATCTGCCCAGAGCCAGGGCAGTGTTCCCAGCACTGCTCCCACCCAGGAGGGCTCTGTGCTGCTCAGGGGCTCTGGTCCCAGCCCTGATGTGCCCCAGTGCAGACACTGATCCTCCTGGGAATGTCTTCCCTGTGCTTCCCTGGTGTGCTGGGCTCTGATCTGGGGACAAGGCAGGGGTGGGCAGGGCTCCTGCAGAGCTGTGGGATTCCTGCCACTGCTGCAGGCTGCCAGAGATGATGGATGCTGCATTCCTACCTGCTGGGACCTGAATGTGTTCCCACACTTGTGTTTCCAGAGTTGGACTCGAGCTTGAGCTATGATGGGATTGGTGGGCTGGATTTTAGCCAAAGCTCACACCTCTGTGAGCCTCTGAGATGTCCCACATTACACCTGCCCCTCACTTCTTTTGGTGAGGGGTCTGGGAGCCCCACGGTGGCAGACAGAGCACCCTCATGGAAGAACCAGGTCAATTTTCATCCCAGGGAACTGTTTGTGCACTGAGAAAATGGGAAGAGCCCTGCTGGAGGATCTGCAGGCCCTGCCTGTTCTTGCCAGGCTGTATTTACAAGGACTTTGCCTGACTCTGGTCCAGGCTGGCAGGAAGGAGGAGAAGGAGGAGATCTCTGGCTTGAGCTGTGTCCCAGCAGGGCATCTCTTGGTTAGGGCATGATCCACCTCCAGTAGTTCCTCAGTGCTGCAGCCCCAGGGCTGCTCAGCCCTGCATCCTCCAGGGAGCACAGCTGGAAGTGTGGGAATGAGCAGGAGAACAGACAGAGAGCCCGGGCAGCTCCGTGGGGGACTGCTCAGACCACACCAGTGAGCTACAGCCTGGAGGGAGATCAGCAAATCAAGGCTCAGAGGGAATGTGCTGTGGGTGTTCTGGGAGCTGTGGTTTGAGGCAGTGCTGCCAAAAGCCTTTTTGGGATGGGATATTCCCAGCTGTGTGCGTGTCGCTGCGGGCCAGGATACCTGGCAGGGATCACTGGGCTGTGTCCCAGCTGTCTCCTGGCTGGCAGGCTCCTCCACCTGCTCCCAGGCTCCCTGTCAGGAGAAACCCTGGCATAAAGTGTGGGAAGAGCAAGCTGGCTGTGTCCTGTGTGCCTGCAGGTACTGCAGGAGGTTCTGTGTGTGTGTGAGCAGCAAACCTGCTTGGGGTTGTTTTTATGGATCTACAGGTCAGCAGGAGGAAACCAAACCATTAGGGGTTCCCATGCCTCCATCCTTCCCCACTGGGCTGCTAGGAACATGCTGAAGAAAATATGCCTTGTCAAGAGGAGAGGGTTTTCCCTCCACGTTCTGTCATTCCCACTTATTTGTAAAATATAACTTGATAGCTGTGCTGTAGTGTGCTAATTACACCTTATTTTGTGGCTGAACTTCGTGTTTGCAATGTAATTGCATCAGGGTAGGAAGTGAACAGTGGGAATACCTCAGAAAACAGCCTGATGTTTCTCACAGGGGGTCTGTATGCTAAAATCTTTCCATTCTCCAGTGTGCAAACACTGCAAGCCCTCACATAAATACCTCTCCAAGCCTGGCAGCCTTATTTATCCTTTGACAGGAATTGTGTGGCCACCCATTCCATTCTGTCCTGAGCTTAACAATCATCATAAGAAACCAATAAAACCCCTCAAAAGCAGAATTAGAGCAGCTCTTGGCAACTTGGTGATTTTCATCTGGGGAAACAGAGCTGAAATACCACTGCACGACCAAAATTCCTGGACTGGTGCTTGCTGAGTTATTTCCTTTGTGACTCCCAGCCATGGGGCTCTGCCATGAGCAGAAAACGCTGTGCTTGGTGAGTTTATTGAACCTCTGACAACAGAGGGTTTGACCTCTGTGCAACATCTGATGAGAGGATTTGGGCTTTTTGCCCCAAAATGGAGGAGTGTAATGGGGGCCCGACTTTGGGTTCTTCCTCTCCTCTGGCATGAAATTTTCCAAATTGATGCTGAAAGTGAAGCAGTGTCTGGAGGTCTCCTGAGGGATGGTTATTTCCATGCCTGTCTCCAGCACATTCCCCTGGGTGCTGTGTTTGACGAGGCAGGAGGCAGCTGGCAGCACTGCCGTGTCCCCTGGGACCCTCTGGAGCTCAGTCCCCTCCAGCACAGCGTGCCCTGGGCTGGCAGTGGGGTTTTGGGGGCTGCCACCCCACACTGCTGCCTGTGCCTGTGTGTTTGGGGTGTAGGGACTGCCCTGGGCGAGCTGTGGGGCTCAGGACAGGCTGAATGGGGTGTTGGTGAGGGGAGCTCTGCTCCTGCCATAAAACTCCATCCATGGGCGACCATGGCTTAGGCCAGTCAGGGTGGGAGCTGAGAGGATGGGCAGTGCTGGGTTGGAGCTTCTCCCAGGAGCTGGCCCTGGGAAGGGGAGTGATGTGCTTGGGGAGAGGCCTCCAAGCCCCAGGCAAGGGGAAGTGTCCGTGTGCCCAGGCTGTGGCAGGGCTGGAGGACACCTCCGAGATGGGAGCACAGCTCCTGTGCCTGCCAGCTGGGGGAAGGGCCCTCGGTGGTGCCACAGGGGTGACAGCATTTGGATTTTGGGCAGTGAAAGGGACTGTGCAGGGCTGTGTGTGGGTGAATAATGTCCCTGCTGTGCCCCCCTGGGACTCACTCACTGCAGTGTGTCCTGGGGATGTTGGGGTGTCTCTGTTCCCCTTCACACAGGGAATGAGGCCAGGCTGGCAGGGGCTGGGCAGGCACAGACAGTGCTGGCAGGGATTTCAGTGCCTGCACAGCCTGGGATGGGGAGGGGAAGGGTGGGCAGGGATCCCCAGCCCTGAGCTCTCCTGTTCTGGGGCTGTGGGCAAGGAAGGCTTTGTGGGAACACGTGGGATGCTTGGCTGGGAGAGGCTGGAGATGCAGAGCTGGAACTCAGTTTGCTATGGCTGCATCTTGCCAGTGTTGCTGCCATCCTCTTCCTGAGGCAGGAAAATGAGATTCGTTTTCCAGCAGGGATGAAAGCCCCCATCCCCCTGGCCCTTGGTGCTGGGGAGGGCTGTGACCATCTTTTGCTGACTCCAGCATGAGCCCAGAGCCTGGGGGATGAGCTCCCTTCCCTTCCCTTCCCAGCTGTCCCCAGTCAGACACAGCTCCTGGACTGGGCTGGGGGCACCCAGCAACCACAAAACCTTGAGGGGCTCAGGACCCTCCCCACTGCTCCCTTTCTCTGATACCAGCAGTGGAAGGGTTACACAGAAATCCTTCTGTGCAGAGCTTCTGGAATTCCAGATCCTCAGCGTGCTGGAGAGAAGCGCAGCAGGAATTGGAAATATTTGACCCCAGTAACGGGGTGGCATTGCTGGCCATTGTTTTGGACGTGGCTCATGGAGCCTGGGGGGTGAGGGCAGCCTGGCCCTGGGGTCACACGAGGACACCATGGGGAGGGCAGGGTGCTGCTCCAGCCTGTCTCCCTGTCTTGTCGAGGAAAGGGACAGACCTCTCCTGGTGGATGCTCCTGGGGAGTGACCAGCCCTCCTGCATCACGTGGAGGTGATCTTCCTCGACCTCCCACTGCTGGTCCTGTCTCTGTCAGCGCTCACGGGGACACCCTGTGGTTTCTGTGTCCCTTGAGGAGCTGGCACGGGACTGGCCATGGGGACAGGCGTGTGCTGTGACAGCTGGGCTGTGCTCCCCAGCTGCTGCCTTCACAACCTCTGATCCCCTTCTCATCATCTGCCCAGCTGAGGCAGTTCAGTGAGGCCAGGTGAGAAAATGCCTGTTCAGGGAGCTGAATCGGCTCCCTGGAGCACCAAACGACCTTTAGACCAAAATTACAAGGAGTGAATGCAGTTCCCTGGTTTTCAGCTCATCCTCCTCACCCAGTGCTGAGCTGTTCCAGTGCCAGCATGAGGAATCACCTCCTGCAGTAAGTGGCTGCAGCGCAGGTGCCGTGTGGACCTTCCCCTGCTCAGCTCCTTCCTCCCACACTTGTGGCTCCCCTTGGGGGTCCTGCAGTGCTGGCAGCTGAAGCAGGTGCCTTCCTCATCCTGGCAGCTGCATTCCCAGTTGGAAAATGCAGCCTGGAGCATTGGGATTGACCGAATGTACCCAGAGCAGACAGTCAGATCCCCAGCATGAGCCCCGATTGTTTTCCAGCCCGATGGGACACAGCCTTGTCAGGGCAGGAAATTACCTGGAGTGTCAGTGGGAAGCACTTTGTTTCTTTTGGGGCACTTTAATTGACTCTGCACCCCTGCGGCAGCGCGGGAGCCACTCCGTCACTGCTGCCGCCGCTGTGCCCGGAGCAGGGCAGTGCCCCGGTCCCTCCTCCCGCAGAGTGACACAGTGGGATGGATGGCTGGCACCTCTCTACTGGAATTTCGTGTGCACGTACTGTGCCCCGTGCTCCTGGTACTCGTCCTGTGTCATCCACGAGTGCCGGAAGGAGGTGAGCGAGGCTGCCATGGAGCCCCCGGCCCAGGCGGCCGTGCTCCTCCTGGGGTTGGCCAGGACCTCGATGTGCACGCCCGCCCCTTGGAAAAGGGAGTTCAGCTCCAAGCACATCCTCTCGGGAAAGCCAGGAAACATGGAGGAGCCTCCTGAGAGCACGATGTTGCCCAGCATGTTCCTCCTGAGGTGCTCGGGCAGCGTCTGCAGGCTCTGCGCGGCCAGCTGGTGCAGCCCGGGGCAGCTGTGCTGCAGCAGCTCCGGCCGGAACAGCGGCTCCGGGCAGCAGAAGCGCTCCTTGCCCAGCGTGATCCAGCGCCCGTCGGGGGTCTGGAACCTGGCCGGGTGCCGGGCGCCTTTCTCCCGCAGGTCTCCCTCGTAGTCCAAGGACACGTAGCAGTATTGCTCCTTCAGCTGCGTCAGCACCTTCTTCGTCAGGGCCTGCGGCACCCAGGGCTCGGCGGTGCTCTCCCGCAGCAGCCGCTGCAGGTGCCGGGACAGGTGGTCCCCGGCCACCCCCAGGCAGCGGGTGCCCCTCCTCAGGCTCTGGCCCTCACGGACCGGGGTGACGTGCGACACGGCGGCCCCGGCCTCCACGGCCAGCCCGGTGACCCTGCCGTGGGCGCAGAGCGACAGGAACCCGCTGTTGGCCACGTGCAGCGCGGGCACCCTGAAGCTCTCGAACAGCACCTCGGCCGCCTTCTCCCGGCTGCTGGCGGGGCAGGACGGGGACTCGGCCAGCAGCACCGGGTGCTCCTCGGGGATCACGCCGAGGCAGCAGCACAGCAGGTGGCTCCACAGGACTTTCATGGCGTCCCAGTCCTCGACCACGCCGTACTTGAGCGGGTAGGAGCGGGGGGCCGTGCCCGAGCCCCCCGGGCTCTCTGAGGCGGGGGAGTGGTGCCAGGACTTCACCAGCACCGTCCTCAGCACGCACTGGGGCCGCTCCTGGCCCGCAAAGCCCCCGCGGGTGAAGCGGCTGCCGCTGTCAATGACCACGGCGGGTTTCAGCATGGCTGGCTCTCCGCAGGGACGCCGGGCACCCAGGGACAGCCTGCGGTGGGACAGGACGGGTGTCGTGAGGGCAAACCGGGCTCAGGCACCTGCTCGGCGAGGGGCGCTGGCTCAGGGGTCTGCTCTAGAGGTGTCTGGGTACATCACAGCCTTCCCTCCTGGCTCCCTCTCTCGCTGTCCATCCCTCCTTGGCTACCTTGTTTCCGTCCCCTGGAGGTTTTCCAACCGTGCAAAAACAGAACTTCAGGTGGTTTTAAGAAAGCAAGTGAAAACTGGACGGGAAAGTTGAGTGGTTGGACCAAATCTTGGGCTGTATCTGAAGGAGAGGGGCCAGAAAGTCAAAGGAGGCGACTGTCCTCCTCTGCTCTGCCCTTGTGGGACCCCGTTTGGAATATTGTGCACAGTTCTGGTGTCCCCAGCATAAGGAGGACAAGGAACTGTTGGAGCAATTCCAGAGGGGGCCACAGAGTTGCTGAGGGCACTGGAGCACCTCCCCTCTGGAGACAGGCTGAGAAAATTTGGGCTCTAGGAGCTGGAGAAGAGAGGGTTGTGTGGAGACCTCCCAGCACCTTTCCAGGGTGTGAAGGGGCTACGGGGGAGCTGGGCAGTGACTCTTCCTCAGGAACTGCAGGGACAGGACAAGGGGGAATGGGATCAAACTGAAAGAGGGGAAGTTTATGTTGGATATTAACAAGAAGTTCTTTACTGTGAGGGTGGGGAGCTGTGGCTGCCCCTGGATCCCTGGAAATGTCCAAGGCCAGGCTGGACAGGGCTTGGAGCAGCCTGGGACAGTGGAAGGTGTCCCTGCCCATGGCAGGGGGGGATTGGCACTGGATGATTTCCAGGGTCCATTCCAATCCTATAACATCCCATGATCCTGTGAATGCTGCTGCCACGGAGAGGTGCTGAGAGGATCTGTGACCCCAGCTGGCAGAGAAAGGAAGGAGTTTGGGGTGCCTCTCTGTGTGTCCAGGTACTTCCCTGGCTCTCTGTGCCTCCCAGACCTGCTCCTGTGGCATGGTGTGCCTCTTGACCCATTCTTTGGGCACCCTCCAGGCCAGGTGACCCCTTTGTTCTCCCCAAAGCTTCTCACACGCCCCTCTGGATTTGCTTTTACACCCCCAGTGTAAGCACACGTCAGAAATTCATCAGGGAATCTCTCATGGAAGCAGACAGGCTTGGCACTGGGCAGAGAGGCCACAAAGCGAGCCCCAGCCTGGGCCTGCCAGTGGTACAGGGGACCCTGGAAGGAGCTGCCAGCACCCAGGGGCCACCACAGGCTCCCAGCATTGTCCCCAGTCCCTGGAGCGAGCAGGGCAGTGTGTGAGCCAGGGGCACAAGGGATGCTGTGCCAGCCCTGGAGCCCTCCCTGGGGCTGGGGGCTGTCCCTGACAGTGACCTTTACCTTGTGGCTTGTGTCCATCTGCCCTCCTGCACGGCTCCTGCGCTGGCACTGCTGGGGCCAGGCTGGCACTGCTGGGGCTGGGGTGCCCATGGAACCATGGCTGCATTCCCCGTTGTGATCTCACAGGCAGTGCACCCCTGGGGTTCTCCTGCCCCACAGCGTCACTTCTGCCCTTAATTTTGGAGATAATTAAAATTTGATTGAAATCCACACAGTTTGGTTTACTTAAGGGACAGCCCCTTTCCTTCCAGGTGCGGTTCTGCTGCCTCTGCACAGAGCCGGATCTGACAGGTGCTCTCCCCTGTCCTCCAGAGGTACGAGAGCTCCTCCAAGATGGAGCAGTTCCTGACGCGGTTCCTGCTGCGGGAAACCATGTACCAGCTGCAGTCCCTGCAGGCGTCCCTCGAGTGCGCCGTGGACACGGTGGAGGAGCAGGCGGGACGGGAGAGGTACGTGCTGCTCCCCTGTCCCCAGCCCCACCCCTCCTGGGAGGGACAGCAGGGACTGAAACCTGCCCTTTCCCAGCCCGGTGTGGAGCTGACGCCTCTAGAACGACTCCAACCCCTCCTTGTGTTTTGTTTTTTATTCCAGAAAGGAGATCAAGAAATCGGAGACTTCTGTTGGCCTGAGGTCAGGGAGGAGGTGTGGGCGCAGGGGACAGAAGAATGTCTGCCTGTCCCCAACAGACCCCTACTCTGGGTTGCTGACAACAGGTACCTGCTGTTCCTCGGGTTGGTTGTGTCCTGCTGCAGCCTGGAGCGGGGGTGGGACCAGCACAGGATCACAGAATCACTAAAATGGGAAAAGATTGAATCCAACCATTCCCCCAGCTCTGCCAAGGCCACCACTAATCCATGTCCCCAAGTGCCACATCTCCAGCAGCACTGGGCTGAATGTGGTGTTGGTGAGAGCAGCTCTGCTCCTGCCACAAGACTCCATCCATGGGGGATGTGAGGCTTAGGCCAGTCAGGATGGGACCTGTGGGCACTGAGGGCTTCTCCAGGATGGAGCCTGGAGTATCTCACCCACATTCCAGGTGGAGCTCCTGTGGGAGGTTGTATCTCTTGGGCCATAGAAAAAAAAAAAAATCAAGTTTTTTGGATTAAATCTGAAGAGGTTTAGAAGATTTTGTGGGTTTTGGGTCTTGAGCAAGCTTTGGGCACGACAAAACTGAGCTCTTTTTGGGTGACACCTCTGTGCCCTTTGCCTTGCAGGTGTTTGTGTGGAGGACAACAGCCAGTGGATGGCTCAGATCAACAGGCTCCAGCAGCTCATCGAGAAGCTGGAGTGCAAGGTGTGTGCCCAAGGGGGGTGCTGGGGCTGCCCCACTCCTGGGCACGGCCAGATCAGTGCTGGGACCCCCCATCCCCGTGCCAGCAGCCCCCCTCTTCAGCCCTGGCATTGTCACAGAGCTGCACCCACGCACATGCATCTGCAGAGCCGCCTTCCCCCCCAGCTCTGCTGGCCCTCCCCTGGATGCTGACCGGTCAATCCAGCCCCACTGACCCCACAGATGAGCAGGGCACAGCCCTGCCCTCCCCCAGGCACCACAGGGATGTCCCTGGGGCGGTCCCCAGCTGTCCCCCGGGGCAGTGCCTCTCCTGCTGCAGAGTTCTTCCAGTAACGCTGGTTTTTGGTTTTTCCCCTGGTGGTACCACAGAGCCCTCGCCTGGAGCCGCTCAAGGAGGAAGCCATGTGCAAAGGACAGGATGCAGTAAGTCCCTGTCCCTGTCCCTGTGGTTTGCAGGTGACCCCTGTCACACGCTGCCCCTGTGACTGTGCCCTGCTGATGGAGCAGGGTGGGATTCAGGACTGTGGGACCATCCACGGGACAAGTGCAGCTCCCTCCTGTCCCTGCCAGCCCCAGGCAGTGCCCACAGCCAGCCCAGAGGAAGGCAGCCCTCTGCTTGTGAGAGCCCCAGTCCCTCAGGAGGGCTCTGAGTGTCGGGCGGCCCAGCTGGAGGGGTCCCCAAGCCCCTTTCTGCTGGGGGAACTGCAGCAGCCCCAAAGCAGAACCCCCCCACTGCGGGATGGAGCAGCTCCTGTTGGTGTGGTCCTGGTAAAGACAGCCTGTCCGGGTGGGAAGAAGCTGCTGGGTGTCCCAGCACGGCAGGGGGGAGCAGGGAGGGCAGGAGGAGGGGGGGACATCCCTGACGCCGCTCTGTCCCTCGGCAGCACATCCTGGTGGCCAAGAGGCAGATCTCGGTGGCCACGAGCAGCATCGAGGAGTTCCGGCAGGCGTTCCGCTCCTACACCGAGGGCACGGCCGGGCACAGCAGCTGCCTGCAGTATGTGGGGAGTTCTGGGGGTGCTTTGGGGGGTGGCTCCCCAGAAATGGGAGTTTTAACACCCTTGGGGGACACAAGGGTTTGTGTGGAGTGTTCTGTGTGCTGGCCAGGGCCAGGGCGGGCTCTGGCGGGCAGGATGAGTGTCAGGGCTGCCGCAGTGTCCCCGCAGGGGATGTCCCCATCCCGTCTGCTGCAGGTGTTCCCAGGATGGAGCAGTGCCTGGGGAGGGTTTATGGCAGCAGGAGTGGCTGTGGCGTGTTCCTGAAAGCGAATGCACGAGCTCCTCCAGCACTGAAGGGCTCGAGAGCAATGGAAAGGTCAAGGGCAGAGCTCCTGCCGAGCGCTGATTTATGGAGAGCCTGCGGGAAGCTGCCCCCGGGTGAGGGCAGGGCTGCCCCAGAGCCCGCTGTGCCTGCAGGGACATGGCAGTGCCAGCCCGGCCCTGATGGCACAGCTGCTCCCTCCCCTCTCCCACGGCACACTCCAGGCCGCTTCCAGCAGGGAATGTTCGTGCTGTTCCCGCTTCAAGTGTCCTTTCCCAGCTCTTCACTTTCAACAGCACAAACCCGCGTTTTCAGACCAAACAAAAGGAAGATGCTCGCTGTGACACGTGCGGCGGAGAGAACGGGAGGCTTTTTCTTTGGAATCGATGGGCTTTTTAGTCATCAGGGCTATTTGTGGAGACGGCGGGGTGGCGTTGCCGGGCTGCCTCTCCACGTGAGCGGGAAGCTGGAGCCGAGCCCGGGGAGACTCCCTGGGCCTGGGGCACTCCAGGGAGCCGCAGAGCCCCTTGTGGGAGCAGGGGACACAGCTCAGAGCTGCTGGGTGACACACTGTGCTGTCCCCCCGGGGCTTGGCCCCCTCCTGCAGCAGCTGCAGGAAAGGCTGGTGCTCAGCTGGAAGTGCTGCTGCTGCAGCCCAGCACAGCTGCTTGCCCTGGCCCTGCACCCCGAGCCCTGCTCTGCCACCCTGCTGCCTCCCCTCGGGCCGGGGCAGCCCCAGCCTGTCCTGGGCAGGAGGGAATGTGGGAGGCGTCACTTTGGGGGCAGAGAGCTGTGGGTTCGTGCTGTGAGCTCAGCTCCTGCCCCTGTGCCCCAGTGTCCCCCCAGTGAAGGGTGGCAGGTGACACACACCTGCTCCAAGGGGCTGGCAGGAGGAGCTGTGTCAGTGATAGGGAGGAGTAAGAAATAATAAAACAGAATGTGCTGGCTCCTGGGCAGCAGCAAAGAGCAGTGTAAGAGCTGAAAAACTCCTCTGCCACCCGGACACAGGAGCTGGGAAGCAGGGTTTGGGTTCAGGATCCTCTGGAGCTGGGAAGCAGGGTTTGGGTTTGGGATCCTCTGGAGCTATGAAGCAGGGTTTGGGTTTGGGATTCTCTGGAGCTGGGAAGCAGGATTTGGGTTTGGGATCCTCTGGAGCTGGGAAGAAGGATTTGGGATCCTCTGGAGCGGTTCACAAACTGTGAATGCACCCAGACTGTGCTTTGGAGCCTGGTGGTGAGGCTGATGTGCACAGCAGTGCTGTCCCAGGCTGCTGGGGCACAGGTGGCCCAGGCCTGCTCAGGGTCCCTGTGTCCCCACAGTGTGTCTGCCTGCAAGCTGACGGACGAGGCCTGCTTCATCCTGTACGAGTTCTGGCAGGACGTGACCTCGTGGAGAAGGTGGGGCAGTGTCCATGTGTGGGGCTGGGGGGCTCAGGGGGGCTGCCCACTGCTCCCTTTCCTTGCCCAGCCTGTCCCACTGCTCTGCCCTGTGTGCCCTGGGCCATTTGCAGCTCTCAGGGGTGAACGCCCCGATAAAGGATTTGTGGAGCAGGGCAGGAGCAGGGGCTGGTGCTGGGGGTGCAGAAGCTGCCCTGTCCCTGTGTGTGGGCAGAGGGCCCTGGCACCACATCCCCCTGAGCCTACACCCTGTTTTACAGCCACTTGCAGTCCAGCTGCAGCAAGACTTTCCAGCAGTCCATCCTCAGCTTGCTGGAGTCCCCGGAGCTGCTGACCACCATGCTCTTCCCAGGTGAGGGCAGCCTCAGGCCTGCTCTGGGTGTGCTGCACAGGGCAGGAGCAGGGCAGGAACAGACACTGCAGCTCCCTACAGAGCAGAAGATTGGTTTGAGGTGACCTAAATGGGGGTTTTCAAGGCAGGGTGAGGCCTGTTGTCCCCAGCAGGTTTGGCTGTGTGGGCTGGGGCCTGTCCCCTGCCCAAGGGTGCTCTCCAGTGGGGACAGCCAGGAGCAGGGACACTGCCTGGGTAGCAGATCAGCTGAGTCCTGTCCCAAATACACCTGGTGCCTTGTTTTGTTTTTCACCTGAGCCCTGACCCTGCTCTGCAAAGCCCTGGTGCTCCGGGGTCAGTGCAGGGGCTGCAGGCAGGGTCACAGCCCAGTGCTGGGACAGGGGGGGCCAGCACAGGGGACATGCACATCCCACAGTGCCAACAGCAATGGGACCAGGTGTGGGGACTGGGAACACAGTTAAACCCCAGTCTGCTTCCAGGGATCCCTTCAGGGTCTTGTTAAATATTAGTCCATAGAACATGGAATAATTTGGAGTGAACCCTGTGCTGCTGGTGCTGCTCCCAGCTCACCAGTCCCACTGACCACATTCCCAGTGCTCTCCTGCAGAAGCTGCCTCAGTTCCAGGGGATCAGTCCTCTCCAGGCCATGCCATGGCCACACTCCCTGCCCAGGGTGGGGCTGGGTGCTGTAGAGCTGCAGGGTCAGGTCCCCATCTCTGCCATCCCAAATCCCCCTTCCCAGGTTCACACTGCCCTCACCCCCCTGCTTTCCCTCTCTTCCCAGCTTCCTGGTGGATCATGAACAACAACTGACCCGGGGCCGCCGCCTCCAGGACACCATCAGCATGCGGGAGGACGTGGAGCCCTGGGCACAGCCGTCACCTTTGTCACCTCCCTGTCCCTCCATTCCCTCCTGTGGCCAGCGGGGGCTGCCTGCCCTTGGCCCTGCCAGTGTTTTGCTCCTTTGCTCTTTTCATGTTAATTTATTTATTTATCCTGGTCCTAAGACAGTGTCCGAGCTGCCTGGGGGAGCCGTGTGTGGGGGTGAGACATCCTGGCCCCTGGGGGAGCACTGGGCTGGTGCTGCCTGCCAGGAGCCCTCAGCTCCTCTTCCTCCTGGAGGAAGGGATAGGCAGGGGGACACGGCCCTGGCCAGCTGTGACATCCTGCCCAGGGAGCCAGGTGGCCTGATATGGATTGTGAAGAGTGTTTTATAGGGAAAAAAAATGTTCCATGAAGTATTTCTGGCAAGGTGTACCTGATCACGCCCTGCCACGCTGGCAGCGTGTGCTGTGGCTGTGAGCCTGGCTTTGTGCCCCACCAGCTGTGCCCATGGCTGAACGTGTCCCCAGCACATCCCTCTCCCAGGGGAGGCCAGAGTGGCTCCAGTCCCCAGCCCCTCCCAGTAAAGGCCAGAGTGGCTCCAGTCCCTACTGCTTCCTCAGTTCCCATAAACCAGCCCCGGGCAGTGGTGCCAGAGGCTGGAGCTGAGTTAATGGGGAGGGGTCTGGGGTGGGGGGCACTAAACGAGGGGGGAAGGCTGGAGCAGATCCCACCTGCCCCAGGGGTGGCACTGGGGCTTTCCTTGGTGCTGCTGCAGCAACAGATCCTCTGCTGAGCTGGGGAAAAGTGCATTGTCACAGCCAGTGTGGAGGGAGTGGGAGGGGACAGGGGGCAGGAGGGACACAGCCACCCCCCTGGCACAGAAAACACCATCCTTGTGCCCCTGCCTGTCCTCAACAGGAGTGTGGCACCGTGGGTGCCTGCAGCCCCAATCCTCACTTCCCTGGGACCTGCTACTGCCCCCAACCTCTTCTCCCACTCCCTGTGGCTGCTGCTCCACAGAGACATTAATTGGAGTGTTTCTCCCCCAGTCCCTGGATGCAGTCAGTAAAATCTGTGCCTGAAGGGGCAGCGGGTGCAGCTCCATCCTGGGGGCCCCTCACACACTCTGTGCTGGGTGGGTCTGACACGGTGCCCCCCCACTGCCCCGGGGGTGACAGCCCAGGAGGGGTCACTGGGGTTTAGGGTGCTTGTTTTGCTCCAGCAGAAGCTGAAGCCAGGAGCAGCCTGCAGAGATGGGATCAGGGAAGCTCCTGGTTGGAGGAACAGCAGCATCTGCTGCCAGCCCAGCTGGGCAGTGTCAGAGCCCAGGGCAGGCTCAGGACCCAAACCCAAATGCCCCTCCCAGGGATGGGGTGGCAGAGCCTGTCCCTGTTCCCATGGGGCCCCATCCTCCAAGCATCCAGTTGTTTACCTGCTGATCAACAGCTGCTGCTTTCCCTGGCCAAAGGCAGGATTTGCAGTGATCATGAGGCAGCAGAAGAGGCTCCTCCTTTAGAGCCAGGGGTCTGGTCCCCCATCTCTGCCCCCCCAAATCCCCATTCCCAGTTTCACACTGCCCTCACCTCCCTGCTTTCCCTCTTCCCAGCTTCCTGGTGGATCATGAACGACAACTGACCCGGGGCAGCTGCTGGGCCCAGGGCCACATTCCTGCCCCTGGCAGTGACAAACAGGACCCAGGGATGTGCTGCAGCCACAGCAGCACCGTGGGCCATCAGGAAGGGACGAGCTGGGCCAGGGCACAGCCAGGGTGGGTTAGACAAGAGCACCTGTGGCAGCCACAGAGGCAGAGCTGCAGCAGGCACTGCTTTGGGATTCCTGAGCTGCCTCCCCAGCCCCATGTGGGGTTCACCCCTCAGTTTTGGGTTTCTTCATCACTGGATTAATGTTTGCAGCAGCCTGGAGACCAAAATCCTCAGCTGAAGCCAAGGTGTGGGCAGGGGGCAGCCCTGGGGAGCACAGGGCTGGCAGTGGCAGCCAGCTGTGACAGCACCCTGCAGGCTGCTCTGTGCTCACATAAAAAAAGATCAGCTAAAAAAAGCTCAGAGAACAACACACTGAACTATAAACTCAAAGAAATCACTGAGGATAGGGCTGAACTCCAGCTCCGCCTGCACTTGCTCCCAGGCTTTGCCCACAGCATCACCACCACAGGGGAGGCAATTTTTGTCCCTAAAAGTCCCCTGGCCAAGGCCAAGTTGTGACAGCATTCCCCAAAAACCCAAAGAGCTGCCTGAGCACTGCTGAAAACCTCTGCCCCTTCCCAGAGAGAAGGGGGAGCTGGAGGATGAATATAGTCTTTTTATTGACTACTTTTTGAGTAGAACAAACTAAATACATCTGTAACAGTTTGAGTTCCTTTATACAGGACATTAAATAAGTTATGCACAGGAATGAAGTAACAAATTTCTATTACAGAATTAAATGTCAAAAAAAAATAGAAACCTCAACCCAATGTCTCCCCACACCCCAAGTTCACATTTATCATTCCATCTTTTAAAAAACAAACCCAACGAAAAAGAAAGAAGCAATCATTCTAATCATGACTGTTAGTATTTCATTCATTTACACTGGGGTTAATTTTAATACACAGCCATCAATGTCGCATGAGAATTATGGAAGACAATCTATTTACAACAATTCCTTCCAGCCCTGGCCTGCTCTCCCTCCCCTCCCCACCCTGACCTTGTCACCACAGACCCACGGCATAAACCCGGGGCTGCAGGTGAGGAGGGGACACCACAACCACCTGGGTTGACCTGAGGCTGTTCCAGTTGTGTCCCTGTCCCCTTAGGGCAGGAGATCCCTTGCTGACTGCCCTGCAGTGAACACCCCTAGGATGGGCTGCTGCAGGTCAGGGTGGCTCCAGTGCCAGCCCACTGGGAGCTGCCTCCTGCCAGTGCCTGTGCTGGGCTCCAGCACCGACTCCTGGGGACATGGGGGACATCCCCAGGGCCACTGGAGCTGTCTTCAACACCAGGAGACCTCGTGGCTTTTTTATAAACCCTTGCAGACAGGGAATCACCAGCTCTATCCTGCACCAGCAGCTTCCCAAGGAGCTTTCCTGAGGGGCCAGGGCTGGAGCAGCAGGTCCCCACTCACCCCTGGCAGCGCTGTGACCACTCACTGCAGCTCCATCGTTCGCCTCCAATTGAGAAAGTGATCAAAAATAATTTGGGAATTACTCGCCTCATTGGGCTCCAGCCCAGCACACACACGGTCAGGGGAACATGGCTCTGCTGAGGAGATGGATTTCTAGAGCCCCTGTGTGTGGCTGTGGGATTTGGGAGCAGCTCCTGGAGGGCACATCCCCTCCCTCCCACGGGCTGTGCCACTGCCACCCTCTGTGCCACTCCTGGGACAGCCCTGCTGCAGGGCTGTGCTGTCACAGCCTGCACTGCCCTGAGTCCTCCAATGCCTCCTGCCACACCACAGCAGGGACTCTGCCATGGACAGATGTCCCCAGGCTGGCCCCATGCCCACGGGACCTCTCTCTGAGCCCCTGCTTTTGGGACAATCTCTGAAGGTGGATGCACATCCCTGGGCATCTCCATCAGCACTGCAGGAACCCCCTGGGGCTGGGGATGAGAATCGACACAGGACACCCAGTCCTGCCTTTCTTTTACCACCGTGGCTGATGTGCGTGGAGAGCACAGGCTGTAAACAACCCCTGGCACCAGTGAGGATCCCTGGGCTCAAAAACAACAGCAGGAACTCACAAACCAGCAGCTTCCAGGCAGTGCAAAACCAAAACAACGGCCTCCAGGTGGAAAGGGCACCTGCACCCGGCCCAGATCTGCTCTGCACGTGTTCCCCCAGCACAGGCCCCACCCAGGAAACACCCAACTGTCTGTCTCACCACAGACCGGGATGAAATCCAGGCCACCCAGCACCACCTCCCTGCCACAGCCGCTTGTTTTAGAGCAGACAAATCCTCTCCTCCCTCTCTGCAACCCTCAGCTGCCAGCCTGGAGGCAGCAGAAGTGGGCTCAGCTTTTGCCATTGCACAGAGAATGAGATGCTCCCGCTGGGAAATTGGCTCTGGTCTGTTCACAGCGACAACCAGCCAGCACAGCCACCTGGGGCACAGCTGTCTGGGAGCAGGGAACAAACACTGGGTATTATGGAGGAAAGGTGGCAGAAGGAGGCAGTGGTGGCTCTGACACCTTGGGAAGTGAGCCTGAGCATGCCACAAGGACAGGGCTCCCTACTTGGGCACCGCGCTCTCAGCATCTCTGGCGTGTGCCAGCGCTCTCCCACCAGTCCAGCTCCCCCGAGCAGGTGCTCAGTGTCCCCCAGGTCCTGACACTGCTCTGGTGTCCCCCTGAGAGGAGCAGAGAGATGCTGCAGGCGGGGCTCACCCCGTTCACCAGCCACAAAGGAAAAGGCGGGACGAGAGGGCAAAGCCGGAGTGTCGGGCTCCGAGGAGGCGGCGCCACGTGTCAAACATGTCAAGTGGTAACAGTTGCTGCGGGGGTTTTTCAGCCTAAAAACACCCAGGGAGCTCCTCCAGCCGGCGAAGCAAAGCCTCCCTCCTAGAGCCCGTTGGTGTCTATGGCTGTCACGGAGGCCGGCGTGGAGGAGCGCGAGGTGGTGGCCGAGGTCTTCTCCAGGGCTGGGCTGGGGATGCCATCGAGGCTCTTGGCTGCTGCTGCCACCCGGCCCGTGGGCAGGGCCAGGGGCTTGCTCTGGCCGTGCAGGCCTTGCCCACAGATGCGGTGGTGCCTCTCCCAGTCCTTGTGCTGGCAGAAGGAGCCGCAGTACCGGGCGATGTTGCAGCCGCTGCACGTCTCGCTGGCCTTGCGGCCGCAGTTCCAGCAGCTCTGCAAGACCAAAGACACTGTGCTTGAAAGGGGTTTAGTTTCCCTAAGAGCTGCAGGACAGTGCTGACTCAGCTCTGGAGGGGACTGTTCATCCCCCTGGCCTAGATTTGGGAATATTACAATGAGCAATCCATTAATTCCTGCTATTTCCCAGCTCTTCGCCAACGGTTCTAACCCCCGCTGCTCTTTGCCCACAGCTGCTGTCACACTGCTCCAGGCACATCCTCTCCCCTAGACCCACCCGAATGCAGAGAGGAAACAGCAAGCATGGACTGAAAAACACGCTGCAGATGCTGCTGTTGGGCTTTTTTATTTCCTGTTTTAAGCAGCTCTGTTTTGGTCTCGCTCCCAGCCCAGCGCTCTCCGCAGGGATCACGGCGCGCTGCACAGGCACCATTTGCTCCGCACCCTGCCTCGCTGCACAAGAGGTTGGAGCCGGCCAATTTGGAAAAGCAAATGCTCATTTGAAAGCCTCCCAGCCAGGTGGAAGCACTGCCAGAGCCCGAGCTTCAATCTGGAAGCGGCGCAAAGCCCCTCTGGCCGCCGGGAGAGGAGTCAGCTGGTGGCTCCCGGCGTGCCACCGCTTCCCTGGGAGCGCGGGGCCAGGGGCCAGCGCCGGCTGCAGCTGCTCCGGGGCGGGGAGGGGAGGAGCAGCTTCCCTGCAGCTGGGCCAGGGCGTAGCAAACACACACTGGGGAGGGCGAGCTCAGCTGTGGGAACACAGCCCGTGTCAGAGCTGGCCTTTGTGGGGACACCGCTGCTGTGACCACCATCCAGGAGCTGTGGGAGAGGGGTGCCGGGAGGTGCTGGGCTGTGCCAGCCTGCCCTGCTGTGGGGAAAGGCTGTGAGATTCCCACTGCCAGGCTCAGCCCTGGAGCCACCAGCTCACGGTGATGGTTTATGGGCTGGCAGTGAAGCACCTGACCGGTTCACTTTGGAGTGAGCTGCTCCAGAGCCTGCGTGTCCCCAAGGGTCCTCCATCTTCCAGGAGAAGCGGGACTTGTGACCAAAAAGCCCCTACCAAAGGCTGTGGTAGTTCTTGGAAAACTGGGTCACTGTTTCACAGCTGTTTACACTTCAAGTGTTTTTCAACTGTGTTGCAAAGGTTACAAGCTGTGCCAGAACACAGGACAGCTTTTAGACAAGGGCTCTGGGGCTTGCACAGGGGTGCTCAGCAGCTCTCGAGGTCCCAGAGTGCTCCTCAGCACAGCTGGAGGAGGAGGACACTCCTCTGCTATTCCCCTATGGAGAAATCACTACTTGCCTCATTCCTCCCATGGCTTCTTGAGCAGTTCCACCCACTCCCATCATGTGACTGGTGCATTCAGCCCTCAACGATTTCATTGGGAATTGCAGTATAGACATCATTCTCTGGAACGACACCTTATAATTCCATGGTTCTGGCCTCACTTTCCAAGCCCCAGATGAGCTGAAACCCACGAGGAGGGGATGCACCTGCTGCCCCCACAGCCCAGCAGACATGAGCAGCACGGTCCCATCGGATTTCTGCTCAGCAGACACAAACCCTCTGCTCTTGCATGTGTAGAGAAATTAAAGTATGGAGCAAAGCTCACATGGATGGGATGAGGTAGTGCAGGAATAAGCCATGTGATCCCCCTTGCTCAAAATCTCAAAAGCTCTACCAAGTGAACTTCCTGTTAAGCAACAGGGAGGGGAGTTGATGACTGGAGAGGAGAAAAAGATTCTCTGAGGCACCCATTCAGCACATGTCACTGGCTATGACAAACCAAGAGCCATCCCTTCTTTTCCAAGATGCAAGTGTGGTACAGACCACCAGGAATGTGCAAGAGCCTTTCCTCCAGCCCAGCTTCTGCCCTGCCCTATTTTCAAGCCCACAAACAGCAATTACTTTTCTGCAAAGATTAAGTACCCCACCATAATTTCTGAGCTGAACTGCTGCATGCACCAGCATCCTTTTCTCTTTCCTTCTACACCTCTTTCAATTCCCCCCAATCTCTGGTCATTACACTGAGTCCAGCTCAGGGTGCCCAGTGGTTGCACACACACATGTCCACAGACATTGTTCAGCCCAATTCCCTGCCAGCAAAACCTAAAAAGGATTTTTGATGATATTGGTGCGTTGTTTCAGTTATTGATTGGAGAGAGATTTCTAAAAGGAAAAGGTGTTGAAGACTGGATGGAGTTTGGAGCACCCTGGCCTAGTGGAAGGTGTCCCTGCCCATGGCAGGGGCTTGGTGGTGGACCCAAAACCCAAGTTGTTCCAGCCCAACCCACTGTGTGATCTGTGACTCTGTGAAAAGGGGTGCGGGACCTGCAGGCTTGACCTGGAGACTGCGCAGCCCTGGAAAGCCCATCCCAGGCTGTCCCCTCACCTCGGTGGACTCCTCCTGCTCATTGATGACGAGGAAGGCGTCCTCGGTGGCCTGGCGCTTGGCGTCGGCGATGGTCTGCTCCATGCGCGCGCGCTCCGACGCGATCATCTCAAACGCCTTCTGCTCCGCCTCGGCCACCGCCTTCTGCACCTCCGACATGGCCTGCCGCTTCACCTCGTTCACAGCTTCTTCTGGAAGGAAAGAGCAGCCTCACCCACCCGCCCTGGGAACGAGGGCAGCCTCCCAGAGAAACGATTCCAGCCGTGTGCTCCCAGCACCAGCATCCCGACCGCTCCCGGGAACAGCGAGGCTCAGTCCCATGGGATCCCTGTGGCATCACAGAGGAGCAGAGCCTTTGGGGAAAGCCACGGTGGGGACGTTGGCAGCCAGATGTGCACATCCTGGGGCATTCCTGCAGCTGGGCCCCTGCTGTTTCTGCCCAGCAAATCTGCAGCATCTGTGTTTACCCCGAGCAGGATCCCCGGCCGGGGTCACTGCAAACACTCACCGGCTTTTTTCCAAATCTCCTCGGTGACGTAGCCCGTTCCCGACCTGCTGCTGAACTCCCGCAGGGAATCTGCTGGAGGAAGGGACACAGGAAAGGTTGGCAAAGCCTCACCCCACCCAGCTGCCACTCATGTGCCCAGTGGTACCTCAGGACATCACGGCGCAGGGAAGGATTGACCAGCTAAAACTCAAAGCAGAGGATTCCTACGGCTAAAGCCATTCCTCAAACACTCAGATGATAAATTACAACATTTAATTAGCACTTTGCATAATTTATGACACCGTATAACCTATCTCCTGGTACTCTCAAACAACAGGCAATGCTTATAAATGTATGTTGCCCAACTTCTGCAGTCCAGAGGCTGTGAGCATCAATCTGTAGACCAGCAGTTTACATTAAGCACGGCACTTCCCAATCCCAGGGCAATTCAAAGGCTTGAACTGATGGACAAACAGTCCTCCAAGACACCTGGAGATGCTGCTTGATGCTTAACTGCACCTTCTCACAAGAGCAATAGAGCTTGAGAATTATCCCTAGGTCCCACAAGGGGAGAAAGCAACAGCGTTCTAAATTTGTATTAAAATTTTGAAGTATATCACCTTTAACAGCGTGGGGCTGGAAGTGTATTAGTCATGATATCCTTAAATATAGAAGGGCTAAAAGCTGGCTGTGCCCCCCAGGCTGTCACACACAGCCACTGCTCCTCAGGGTTTGCGGCAACTAGAGCCAGGGGCACTTGGATTCCTTGCAAGAGGATTCACTCTCTATTTTGTATACAAACAAGTAGAATACACATCAAATTGACATTTCTTCTTGCTAGAAGAAATCCATTTTTATTTCTGAATAATCAGGTTTTTTTCCCCAGAACTTGATTTGCAGTGGGTTTGTTTGGATGGACATCAGAATTACACTGAAATAAATCAGCATTTTAGACTTGTGTTTTGTATAGGGTCAAACCCCTTCATACTGGAGGGGGAAACTAGTCAGCTTTGATAAAGTTGACTCACCATACAAAAATAGAACTAGTAACACAGGTAGCTGTTACACTTACAAAAGCCTTTGGTATTTTTAGAATAAATAGACCTTGACATTTAAAATCCTTCAGGCAAGAGGGACTGGAAGGGGGAGAGTGGTGGAGAGTAACACTTCTCTCCTGCCGGGGTTTATCAGCTTCGGGCCAACTCCGGCCAGCAGCGACACGGGAGAGGCTCGACGACAAAAGCTGTGTCCTGTGTTCCCTCTCTTCAAACCCTCGAGAAAAGCACCTGAGGAGTCCCTAACCCAGCTTGTCCCAGGGCTGGCCCAGAGAAGCGTCCCCCCTGCTCACCGCTGCCCACGGAGTCGGCGCTGGCGGGGCTGTGCTGGCGGCTGAGCAGCTCGGCGCCCGCCTTGCGCGGCTCGGCCGTCTCGGAGCAGCGCCGCTTCCAGTAGTTGAGCTCCTCCCTGTCGGCCTCCTGGCAGCGCCGCAGCACCGCCATGGAGCGCCGCGTCTTCTCCACCATCTCCATGATGCAGTTCAGGGCCTGCCGGAGGGGAAGGATTCTCAGTCATCAAGGGTTTCTGCCCTGGAGGGACCGCTCCAGGCAGACGGGACAGGAGTGAGGTGGTTCCCCGGGATTTGGGATGGTGCCGTGCCCAAGGATAGGATCACCACAAGAGGTAGCTCAACACCGCCAGCCCATGCTCCTGAAAGTGGAGCAGCAAACCCCACCACGTTCCCATGGGATTAGGGCTGGTTATGATGCTGGTGCCAGTGCTCTACAGTCACAGCCCAACTCCAAATGTTCAGCTACGGGGCCTCTGCTCCACCCCAACGTCACCCCCTCGAAAAAACCCATTAGCTTTAGACCATGAGGTCTCTCTCTGCATTTATGATCAAAGCTGAATTTTAATCCCATCTCTTTGAGGGAAATAGCAGTGAAGTGCCTGGAGGAGCTGCCTTGCTCAGAAGGAAAAAGCTCAGCATAAAATCTGCTAGAAGCACCAGGTCTTGCTGTTGGTGCCTTTTTTGGTCCATAAAAGGTTGGCACCTCAGGGAAAAAAAAGTCTTAAAATACCGTAATGATAGATTGGCTCATTTTGTAAGTCCGTATCCTGACTGCACTTAGCACATCTGTGCCCTTGTGCTGGCCAGGGCAGAAAAGATCCCAGCGGGGATAAGGCTGGGTTTGGTTTCTCAGCCAGCCATGGCAGCACCTGGCCATGCTCTGCAGAAGCTCCCCAGCTCCCATCCACACCCATGTTAGTTTCCACTGTCCATGGGCAGAGCAAACCTGCCAGGAAAGTGCGACAGCTCCTCTCAGCCCTCCCCACCATCCACCTGCTTGTGGTGGCTTGTTCCTCCACCAGGAGAGCCTGGATATGGTACCAACAAGGAAATCACCAACTGGAGCAGGTGGAACACTGGGTTGCTGCTTCCCACAGAGCTTCCCACAGCCCCTGCCATTCCTTACGTGATCGAGATGCTTCCACTCATCCGCCCACTCCCTCTCTGTCAGGCGGTGATCCACCAGCTCGTCCTGGTAGCCTCCATTCAACCCTGCAACAAGCCACAGCCACAGAGGGATTAGATGGACCAGTGGAGAGAGAAGTGGTCCCAAATCAAGAATAAAGAGCTCTATTTCCAGCTCCACATAGCTCGGATTTTAAAACACATCTCCAGGTGGCAGCTCTACAGGGGTAATTCCACACTGGTGCTTTTTTATCCCTGTCTGCTTCACTGTCTGGGAAGTGCTACAATCCACTTGTGGCTCCAGCTCTGACCTGCTTGTGGAGCTGGTTCTCCTGTTATAAACTCACAGCAGCTCAGAGCCTGTGATTCAGGCTGTTGTGCTGGAAACACATCATGCACCTCCCACACATCCCTTGGAGAAACAGAGCAGGGGGTCAATCTCTGCTCTCCTGTTTTGGAGATCTTGGAAAAGTTAATTTCTATTTCCCTGCCCTCTCTTCCTGCCTGCTGGGTTGGCTACACTCAACTCACACACCAAGTCCTTCCTCCTCACCCTCAGTGACTCCAACCTTCATACAGGGAAATACAAACTCTCAATCTTCCTGTTTGTAACTTCCCATGGGGAGCTGTTTCCTCTAAACTCCCTGCAAAGACCCAGCTGTGAGGACATGCCCAGCATCACACATCTTTGGGTACGAGTGGCCAAGCAGAGACCAACACCAAAGGTCAATGAGGAGCCCTGCAGGCTCTCACCAAGCCCGCCGTGCCTGTCCCGGATCTCTCTGTGCTCCAACATCTTGCTGGGGTCCCTGTAGAGATGGGAGGTGGCAATATCTTCCAAGGTGTAGTGCTGAAGGGGTGGTGGGGTGGGGTGGAACTGCCCGCTGGGGTTCATCAGGGGGATGGTGAGGGCTGGGCTGTGCCGGGGCGCGGGGCTGATGGTGCAAACCCTCTTGGCCGGAGGCTCTGTCGGCAGCGGCTCCCTCTCAAAGCTGCTGTCTTCCCTCCTGCAATCACACCAGCAGAGACAGGCGTTCCTCAGCATCCCATAAATGTACTCAGAAAGATGCAGATTTGGAAATCAGCAGGGTTTGGGCAGCAACGATTTTACCACGGGCTAAATGCAGAGAGCTCAAACAAATGCGCTCGATTTGTGAGGCGATGCACAAAGTGACCCCGTCAAAGAAAAGGGTTCAGGATGCCTGAGTGTTGTGATTCATCTCTCTGAGCATGACCAAATTAAAATTTCACAGTTTTTATAAATTTGAGGCATGCTCCACATAATTGCATAACAACTTTTATCTTGGAATAAAACGTGGTGAAAATGAAGCGCATCCTTCCCAGCCCTGCCAATGCCTCCGTTCATTGCCTTGGGGGTGGGAAACTGCTCAGCTCTCTGGCTGGGGATTTTCAGGGCTTTTCACCTAAAAGTCCCTCTGGGACAGAACCTGCCTGAATGAGAAACCCAACCTGAATTCACAGTGCAGGAGGAGCAGGCATTGGAGTCTTAAAACAGTCAGAATAGTTGTTGGGAGCGATAAGATCCTGGATGCTGCTTAAACCTTTGTCAGCAGCAAAGATAAAACAGAAGTCACGACTTCAGCAACTGAGCAGAGTGACAAAAGCTGTTTTTCACCTGTCTGGACTGTGCCTCTTGCCATTGCCGTTGACCTCGATGAGCAGCTCGGAGGAGTCAGCGGGAGACGTGGTGTTGGTGTTGAGCAGGATGTGCTCATGCTGTGCCAGGTACTGGGAGGGCGTTTGCTTGGCAGCGCGGGCACAGTGCAGCAGCTCCCGCTGCAGCAGAGGGAGGTTGGCCTGGAGAACAAGCACAGGGCTGGATTACAGCAGGGAAGGGGTTTCCAGCTGTTCCAAAAGGTTTGGTCTTCATTAATCCCTCAGAGCAGTAACACCTGTGGCCCATGACCCATTTTCCCCCTACTCAGGACCCTCCTGGTGTCTGCACTGTCAGATTTACCTGTGTTGTCCCAGGAGCCTGATGTTTGGTGGACCCAAAACCCAAGTGTTACAGGAAGCACTGTGTGCTTCCAGCATCTAGTTACCCAGAGATGTTGTGGAATCCCCATCCCTGGAAATGCTCAAGGCCAGGCTGGACGGGGCTTGGAGCAACCTGGTCTAGTGGAAGGTGTCCCTGCCCATGGCAGGGGGCTGGAATGAGATGGGCTTTAAGGTCCCTTCCAACCCAAGCCATTCTGCAATTCTGTGATTTAACCATCCCAGACAGACTCCCTGTGCCAGCACTTCAAACATTCTAGATCTGAACATTTGCAAATAAGATTATAGGCTCAGAAGCTGCCACATGGAGCTTGGTTTGCCTCCTTTATCTCCAGCACACAAGCAGACATATGTGGCACACGGCACGACGTCAGCCAGTCCCACACGGCCAGCGCTACGCTCTGTGCAGTCTGTCTTGGACTCCAGCAGAACTGCTGTGGTGCTTGCAAGGAGAGCTTTCCCAGCAATGTCACACTGCCAAGAGGCACAGGCAGGCACACGGAGTGTCAGCACGCCCCAGCAGCTCCCTGTCACCTTCAGGAAGGGGATCACAAACGGCCGGAGGGGGAAGTTGGTCGCCTCTTGCAGCTTGCAGTGAAATTCCTCGATTGTCACCGTCGAGTTCTGAGAAAAGGAATTAAGAAATGAAATGGCAATTTGTTCTTATTTTTAGACATGTGGGAAATGGCTCCAAATGAACAGAACTGGGAGGGAGACAGCATCTGCCGCTCCAGGACTGACAGTGTTTGCATTGGATCCTGCTGGATGCAGCCAGCAAGGCTCAGGCCAGCGGAGCAGGAATGCTGCACTAGGAGAGGGGAGGGAACTGCCTGGCTCAGCACCCTCCCAGCTCCAGAGTGGGAGGCAGAGGATGACTCCAGGGCAGCAGGACCCAGCTGGCATCTACTGCATGCTGGGGCAGGCTGTGGAGAGTCAGACTTCAATCCCAGCTGCTCAGAACTGCACACCTTCCTCCCCTTCCTCCCTTTCGGTCACACTCATCTAACCTATCCATGGAATCTCATCAGCCTTCTGTTCACCATGGTCCTCTCCTGGCCCAACCCTGCCTCCCCCAGGGCTGCTCAGGCTGGGGAAGCCCCGGGACAGCAGCATTTGATAATCTACATATACAAAACTCACCCCTGCAGCAATCAGCACAATCTGGGGTGAGAACAACAGCCAAAGGGACCTGGACAGCTTCTCCTTCCCTCCCCAAAAGGGTAGGCTTAGGTACTACCCCACATCCATGGAATGAAATATGCTACATTAATGCAGCAGCAGCATTTTACATCCAGTGCTTATGTTGCTTTTATCTTTACCCAAAATTCCAACCTGCTTAAGCCCTGGCAATGACCCTCAGGACACGGACAGACTCAGGTTTGCTGCCAGCCTTGGAAGCAGAAATGCTCCAGGCTGCTGCAGTCTAGCTCCCTTCAGTGCCTGCTGAGCCTCAAAAGAAAATGTGTCAAAAATCAGAGATCAGTGCAGGAGCCCCACTGGGGACCACAGCTGCCCAGGGCTCCAGGGCCTCAGGCCAAGGTCACAGAATGGTTTGGGTTGGAAGCATCCTTAAAGGCCATCTCATTCCCACCCCTGCCATGGGCAGGGACACCTTCCACTGTCCCAGGCTGCTCCAAGCCCCATCCAACCTGGCCTTGGACACTTCCAGGGATCCAGGGACAGCCACAGCTTCTCTGGGCACCCTGTGCCAGGGCCTGCCCACCCTCACAGGGAAGAATTTCTTCCTGATATGCAACCCAAACCTCCTCTTTTTCAGTTTAAAGCCATTCCCTCTTATCCTGTCACTCCATGCCTTTGTAAAGCATGTGAAGCATCATGTCTAATGCCCTGGACAGCATTTCTCCAGTTATTCTGTATAAATGCAAGCACTGGATACAATTCTGCTGCAAGACCTGTTTGCTTGGGTTTGCTTGGGTTTGAAGGGTGTTCTCATGGCAGGGGATAGGAATGAGATGATCTTTAAGGTCCAAAATCAAACCATTCTGTGATTCCATAATTTACAGAAAAGCTTTGCCCACTTTTTCCTTAAGTTCAACCGCACACAAGCTCGTGCCTAAGCCACTGGACCAACACTTTGTGAAACACAGCAAAGGCAAGAAAAAAGAAACCACCGAGTTTCTCAGGAAGCACAAACATAAGAGTCTTGCTCAGCAAAGATGCAAACAGACAACACTGTGGATCTGTGAAAAGCCAGGCAGGCCGGGATGGTGCAGGACTTACCACGAGAGCCAGGACGAGAGTGCGGACCTTCTCCCCGATCTCCGGGGAAATGTCATTCCCAAACTGCTGCAGGGTGGTGAGGAAGCGCTTCAGCTTGCTGAGCTGCCGGGCCCCACACGTGGCTGGGAGCTGCTGGTTGGTCAGTGAGGAGGAGGAGGATGAGGAAGGGCCGTTGCTGAACCTCTGGGGTGGGGACGGGGCCCCGTTCAGCGTCGGGGGGGAATGGTTTATTCCGTTGGGCACTGCAAAGGGGAGACAGAAGCGATGCTGAGCACCAGATGGGCACATCCCTGTGGTCTGCTGCTTCAGTGGATCCATCCTCCAGCCAGGAGGCTGCTGCTGCTGCTGAGGGGCACCTCAGGTGGCTCCACCTCGCCCGAGGAGGGCTGACAGACCCTGCCCTGTGCCTGCCATCCCTCCCTGGGGATTTACAGGGAGTTTTGCAAACACGGTTGTTTTTTCCAGCCTGGTCCCATCTGCAGCATTGCCTCCTGTAAGTGGTGAGCATGTCGAAACAGACTGAAGGGCTGGAAGTTTGGGAACTCAGCAAGGGATTAGGATAAATTGTTGACATCCCCACGCTGTGGTTGCACAATGTTGAGCCCTGTCTGATGAGCAGCTGTGCACTGGGGCCCCAACTCTGTATAAACCCAGAATTTCAGAGTGAAAAGCACATCACTGGAAATAGAGTCATAGCTGATGCACTAGGTTTATCCTTAAAACCCAGCCCTGAATCCCTTATGGATTTAAGTGCTGACAAGGGGACCACAAGGTATAAAAACCATTTCAAGTGATGGTGTTCAGAGAAGCCCTGAAACCACCTGGCAGAGCTGCCCCTTGCCTGTGGGAGGAGCAGAGACTTGTGAGAAAAGATGCCAAAATTTCTGCTGCAGCTTCACAAGGATCAAAACAAATCCTGATGAACCCAGTGAGGGGTTTTTTCAGAGAAGACAGGAGGTACTTGAACAGTTAAACCACTCTGGGGCACGCCAGGGTTGGAGGCTGGAAAGGCTCCACACACCTGGACCCTCGTGGTGAGCACGGGAGGGAAACTTCACCAGAGTCAGTTAAGATGCAAGGAAAGATAAGGCTACAGAGACCACCAAAGGTGGTTCCTGCTAACCGAGGGGTGACAGCCCTCACAGACAGATGATGAAATGAAGGTGAAGGCCAGCACTGAGAGGATGGAGGTGCAAAGGCAATGTGAGCTTGTGCCTTTTGTTATGGAGCAAAGCAACCTGAAAAACTCCTGTTCACACTCACAAAGCAGCAAAGCAACAGGGATGTCAGGCTGTACCCACAGGTACAGCTCCACAGAGCACACCAGAGCTGTGTGAAAGGCAAGGCCTTTCTGGTAATTACTCATAAAGGCCTTTATTTCACTATAAAAGGGGTTATAAATAGGGCAAAGCTGCCAAGAGAAGCTCCTCTCAAACAGCAAAGGCTGTGCAGCTCCGTGCTCCCCGGCAGCCACAACTGAGGCGCTTTCCCCCTTCTCTATTTCACTTCCTCTTACTCTTTCAGATGAAAGCCTGGGGAGTGCAACGGGCTCTATTTATACCTCAGGAGAAAGAGGGGCTGTGAGACACCCCTGGGGCTGCAGGGGACCCTGGGGAGAGGCTGCCAAGGAGGGAGCAGAGGGTGGCCAGGGGGATGCCAGGGGAGCAGCGCGGGGTCGGGGCTGCCGTTACACACGGCCCCGTGAGCGCTCTGGGTTTTGGGCTCACCCCTCCTGACCCCCCCAACGGCCCCACCGCAGGGCAGCTGGCAGTTATCTGATCCTGCACATCACCAGGATCTGCTCCACCACACACCACACAGCCAGGCTGGCACCTCAACTTCCAGGTGAGAGCACAGCGCTGGAGCAAGCGAGGCAGTGTACCAAGACCAGTGGGCTTGCTGGTTTGGGGACAGCAGGATGATAAAATTCCTGGGAACAAAGTCCTCATCTAAAGCTCCTCTTAAATTCTGCCTTAGGTCCTACACAGTCAAAGGTTTTGCTGCTTCTCCAGCCCTGTGTTAATGATCATAGGCAGGCATGGCTTTGTTCCAACTGCTCCACCTCACCTGCCCAAGCCAGGGGTTTGACAGGGCAGGTCACACCCCCACGGAGTGACCAAGACCCTCCGGTGCAACTGAGAAATGAAAAAGCAAGAACGAACTTCACCACAGGTCGCACCTCTCATCTATCTTGGAAAGAGGCAATTAAGTCATCTGCAATCAGCAGATTCAGGCTTCTTGGCCCTTAACAGCATGCCAAGCATCCTCATTGGAAAAATTAATTTCTGTCACTTTGCTAATGGTCTTTTTCTGCCTGAGCAAAAGGAGAGCCATTAACAACGCCTGAGCACATAAAGATGGGGACAATGTGTCTGGCGGGATAACCCGGTGATTAGCGCTGCTGCCAGCGCCACGCAGCACATCACAGCGTGTCCTCCAGGAGGCTGGGCTGGAAATCTCCAAATCCCACTGCCAGCATGGAGCTCTGAGATAGCCCAGACACCATCATGGACAGCACAGCAAGGCACAAGCAGCTGGGGAACACTCTGTGCAGGGCAAAGGGGTGAGGAGAGCATGGAAAATACGTACGTGCCACGTGTGGGGGTCAGATAACTCCGTGCCCAACAAAGTAAAGCGGCTTTGCTCCCAGAACAATGCTTTTAAAAAGACATTAAATGGCTTAAATGTTGGCTAAAGAAGGAAAAAAAAAGACCCTTTCTGGGCTGTAAGAAAAGGCTGAAGGTCCTTTCCATCCATGGAGTCACCTCTGAGCAATGCTCAGCTAGAAGAAGTGGGTGCAAGGCTGTGCTACAGCTGGGCAGGATCAGGACTGACTGTGGCTTAATAGGAAAGATTATAAAGAGAAGATGGAGAAAAGAGAATCTGGATGGACAGCAAGGAATTGTCAAGGCTGGGAAATTAAAAAAGAGAAAAACTTTCTAATCTCAGCTGCAGGAATGCTGTCTGCAAAGTGAGATACAGCAGAGTGGGAATTAACTCCTCCAAAAGATAAAGAGGAAAGCCCAGCTCTTGGCTTGCTTGAAGCTGACCTGATAAAAGATTCAATTTCTTAAGGAGTTTATGGTGGAAATCAAGGCTGCACCTGCAAAGAGAAAGACTCAAGGAGCACCAGGAGCAAAGGCAGGAGCAGGCAGGGGGATCACACACCCTGTTTCATGTCCCTCATGCACTACAGAACTGCAGGAGAGCCCCGGTCCCCCCTCCCTCACAGGCAGGCAGCATCGCCCGCCTGCCCTGGCTGATGGCTGAGGCATCCTGGGGAGCTCTGTGAGCAGAGCTGTACCCGGGACAAGCACGAGCAGGCCGGGTGAGCCGGAGCTGCTCCCAGGACAGGGGCCTTACGTGCAGTCGGAGTGAAGGACACGGGCCGGGGCCCGCCGGGGTTGACGGGCGGCAGCGGCGGCATGTTGGGAGGAGAGGACCTGGACTGGATCTTCACTTCCACGGGCGACCCGGGCATCACTGGCACCCTCTTCTCACCAGCAACTGTACCAAGAGAAGGTGGCAAGGCTTAGTGACACTCACTGACACGCATTTCCCCGCCCAGCACGCCAGGAACAGTTGCAAGGGTGAAGATAAGAGCCGGGGGAAGTCACGCAAGGCTCCCACGCTGCTCCGGAGGGCCCCGAGCTGGGGACAGGCAGCCGGGGTCATGCCCACGGTGTCTGTACTCATCATCCCAGTCCCCTGACTCCATCTGCTCACCCCTCATGCCCGAAGATGCTGCTCAAAGTGTTTCTGTCCACTTGCTTTGCCCCTATTTAAGACCCCTCTGATGCTCCCCAGGTGGGCCCACACCTGGCTCGCTGAGCCTTTACAGAGGAATCACAACCTCTGGGAGCCATGCAACGAGTAACGTGGACTTGGGCTGTGCCAGAAGTGACTGGAATGGGCCTGGGGTTGTAGAGATGAGCTGATATCAGCTACTCACAGCCCCACTCCTGTGTGTGGTCTCCAATCTATCACCAGCTCAAACTGCAGCTTCATTTGCAGCCCTGAGGGATGTCCCAGCTCAGGGGAACAGTGTGACCACACTCCCAGCTCCAGGGGCTGGGATCAGCTTCACAAGACAAAAAGGATGAAACATCCTAATGTAATAGGGGGATTTGGGGGATTTTTTTTTTTTTTTTTTTTTTTTTTTTTTTTTTTTTGAGGTGGGTGCTTTGGGCTATTTTTGGTTTTAAAAGTGCAGACAACTCAGCAGACAAAGCCTAAGGATCTCCAAAGCACAGCTCCTGTGGGAGCCAGTCCCATTCCAGGGGTGCTCCATACTGCACTGCCAGTGTCTCCAGTGCCATGACCCCCAAGGAATCACCCCTCTGAGATGATGGGCCCCACTCCCTGCTCTTCGAGCTGCCCCTCCCCTTCCTCAATTAACTCACTAACGAGATGTGAGCAGCTTGTCCTACCCAGGAACACAGCCGGGTCCCCAGCACATCCAGCTGCACCCCAGCTCAGGCTGTGAGGGAGCTCAACTCAACTTCCACCTCTCCAGTGATGCAAGCTGGGCTTGGGACCATCACCATCTAATTTGTTATCCACAGTTCTTACCAGGGTCTGCCAGCTGCAAGAAACTCACCTTTTGAGCCCAGGCAAAGCAATTAAATGCTGCATTCCCATAGAGCGCTGAATAGGTGGCAGAATTCTGCACTGAAATACAACCCAAACCTGCTACTTCTCGACTCCCAACAACAAAAAAGCTGCTTTGGAGAGCAGAGCAAACACAAACTGGCACCTGAGCCCTCGTGTTGCTGCCTGGGATCTGCTCTGTCAGCCCCAGCACCTGCTCTGCCACCGAGCTGCCTCATTTATTTTCCTTATGGCAAGTCATGGGGAATGCCAGCGAGGTAACAAATGAACTTCGTTATTCCCAGCATTTCTTTCTGCTGTTTGCAGGAAGGGGAAGCAGGGAGGATACACACTGAAAATCCATGTTTTCCTGCCCTGTCAGTACAGGTGGAATAACTGGGGTTGGAATCCCTACAAAACCCACGTCCCAGAACATTTGTATCTTCATTTATCTAAGCCTGCTTTCAAGGAAAAAAATCTAGGCTTTGCTTTCGTGAAGTGGGGGAGATGTTGAAGCCATGGGAAACTACTATTATTTTTAACATACAATAACTACATTAATCCCACATTGCCAACTACTGTACATGTGGTCCAGCTTCCATACAATTGAACCCTGATGTGCAGACCCTCCCTGTCATCACCATGCATGGATATGATATTCAGATGAATAACCATGCATTGATTAGCAATATGATATCATTCACACATGTAGGCACCTATCCCAGCAGGTGAGTTAACCAGCAAGAGCAGGGAAAACCCCCTGACTTTCTTTCCTCTCTAAATAAATGCAGCAAAACAGTGAGATTTTGTACACAAAGTTAGGGGTATTTCTACTACAAAAAGTCTGAATCCCCTCACCCAAGCAAGGAAGGGACAACATTGCTAAATGACCCAAATTTTTCTATCAAAACAGCACTAATTGTGCCTCTCCAGCACTAACTATTACATCCAACATGACCATCCAGGGACCCACTATCACCCACCTGCCTCCTTTTCCTCCCCCCCCTTCCCATGAAACCCCCTTTCCCAGGTGTACATGGCCAACCTGATACTGCCATGCTCTGGAGAGCATGAAATCCTTAAGTTTTCTCCTATTCCTTCCTAAAATGTTCCTAGGGCACATTAAGAAAGCAGAACTAATTTGGTTAATTTACAGGGAGGGAGATAAATTTTGCATAGAATTTATAACCCCAAAATAAAATCAGCTACTGTGTGAGACACCGAAACTGAAGCCCACAAGAAGCCAACACCTTCCTTTCCAAGCCCACTCCAACAGACAAGAAGCAAACAGGACTGTTAAATTTAAAAGCTTCCTGTTAATGACCTGGGGCATCTATAAATGCAGATAAAAACCATCTTTCTGAAGCTCTTTTTTAGCCTAAACACGTCCATTTAATGAGAATCATCTGAGCAAACCAGGCTGTGACCAAGGGCTTGAGTCAGCCTTGAGTTGACCTGGGGCTAAAACTGAGCCAGTGAGCTGCTCCCTGGAGAAGGGCTGCCTTCCTGGTCTCATTCTTTCACTTCCACCACTCAGAAATATTTACTGGCTCACCAAGAGCTGCCTCCAGATGCACAGGGAGGATGCAGAGATGCTCCTCAAAACGTGTGCAAGCCACTCAGCTGTGTCACCCACCTGAAGAGTCAAATGCCATCACAGATTTTGGATGATACTCTAACAAGAATAATTGTCAATGACTGAATGCTCCAAGCACCAGAGCAAGATACCTTCCCAAACTGGAAACATTGCACTGTTATCCTTCGAAAACTCCTCCTTCCAAACCTTACCTAGATCAGAAACACAGATGCTGCTGTTACTTCTCAAGCAGTGCCTGCAGGAGCAGGCCAGGCATGTTTATGGCACAACACTTTGGCTGCCAAGCTGCCAAATGTCCAAACCTTGCAGTGACACGTGCTCAGCTGTGCACCAGGACCTTGCCCAGGGCGACCAGGCAAAGAGGCGGCAGCGACGGGGACACCTGGGTAGGAGAGCTGGAATTTCCCATGGGAAGACGACTCAGAGAGAACAAAACCCAAGGAGAGGCTGTTTTAGTCTCGGCTCCACGAAAGGATCCCACCCCCCCAGCAGTGGCGGGCTGTGCAGCGCAGATTTCGCAGCGCTGTCTCAGCTCCCAGCGCTCGCTGGGCACGGGCAGCTGCAGCCACAGAGCAGCCCGTGCTCCTGCCCCAGATATTCCTGTGCCCCATTTAAGGAGCCCAGGTGTGCAAGAGACCAGAAAGTGCCAGAGCTGTGACTACACCTGGAGCCCTCCCTTCCCGGCCCCGGGTTCATGTGCCTCCGCTCTGGCTGTCGGTGTGCACCAGATTTCCTTCGCTGCTCCAGTTCCCGTCCTGGCGTAACAAATTAAAAAGGAACATATGTCAGGATTAAGTGCAGCTGATGATTTTCCTTTCTGAAGAGGAGAAAGAGCAAAGTGAGACAACGGCACAAGATGCCAAGAGAGAATCTGGGGTCTCAAGTTATCCTCAGAGAGGTCCCACTCCTGCATTCCCAGCACATTTCAGAGGGGGCAGTTCCAACACCAGCTCCAGACAGATCTTATCCTGTTCATTTTCTTTAAAGAAGTCTTCCACCTGTGGTGTTTGGTACAAAGACAGTGTTGCTGTGACAGGTAACTCCAGCATTTACTTGCACTAAAAGCTGTATAAAGAAGCTGCTTTATTAATCTCTTCATGCCTGTGGGCTTGAGAAAATGGAAAAGGCAGAAGAAAAAAAAAAAACCAGCAACAAGTTAGGGAGTATCTCAAGTACACTGGAATTTAAATTAATCCTCAAATTCCTCTGGCAATTAGAGAATAAACTAAGCGATGAAAAAGAAGTAAAAACAGTGCATGAGGAGAACTGGATGTTACCTTCCCCAAAAAAGCAAGATTAGGAGCTGGAGAAGAGTGACAGTGAGGCAGACAGACACAAATGGTCTCCTCCTCATCCTCTTCCCAAAATTCAAAATATAATTCAAGCCAGTATCAGCAGGTGCTCCACTCAGCTCAAGAAAAAGCCTTGATCTAGATTCCCTGGCAGAGCCACGGATTTGCTGAGACCAAGAGAAGAGATGAAGAGCCACTGGTGCAGAGCAGAAAATGGGGATGCTTTATATGAATTTACACGGTAGTGTCTGCATGGGCACAATTTAATCCAGTCACCTCCCTGAGGGATATCTTCAGGCCATTCCTGATGCACGGGTGGGATTCCCCTTGATTCCATGGCACCAGAGCTAAAGAGGAAGGATGCACCTGCCTGCCCTGGGAGTGACTTTGGAGCTCTCATTTGTAGGTAAGCTGCAAAGACTCAGAACCCTGCCTCACCAACCCATGTGCCAGACTTGAGCTCTCCAGCTTTCTGTAGAAGTCAAACCATGAAATATCTTGGAAGAAATAAGAGAAAACCACATGAAACATGAGACAGCCCTGCGACACCAGCAGCTATGCCCAGGTAAGGGTTTGCTTTCCCCTTTTGGCAGTTTGCAGGACAGAGAACAGGCTCAAAATCAGACCTTGTTAACAAAGCTTTTATCACTAAGTGGTTACATTGCAGACCTGTAAATTAACAAAGGTGTTTTTTTGAGTAAAAGGCTGTGCACAAGGGTTTTCCCAGTGATTCAGTCTCAGGAGGGAAAGCCTGTAATGATTTCAGACAGAAAGGTTTAATCAAAGCAGGTGTTTTCAACTTTCATCTGGAAGAGGCAGAACATATTCATAGCCTAAAAAGCCTCTCCTTACCCCAAAAAGTTAAAAGCCCCAAATTCATACCTTCCCCTTGAGCAAGGGACTGGAGAACTGGCCCAGTAACAACAGCCAAGGTCGGGTCCAGCAGGAGAGATTCTTTGGTCACCCATGAGCCAGGTCTGAGCTTATTCCAGAGCCAGTGGACAAAGAGACACCCCAAAGGTGATCCAGCCCACCCCAAAACACCCCTCAAAGCTAGGGAGATCAGCCACACCTCTCTTTCCACTGGCCCTGACACCTCAGGTGAGCACTCGGGCTAGAGGCACGAGTTACAGATCACCTACAAGTCAGCAAAAGGATCCCTTCCTACAAGCAGCCCTTGGAACTTCTGTCCCCACCGTTTACACAGATCACAGTCCCTGGCTCCAGACAAAGCAAAGCCAAACTTGGCTAAATGGACAGAGAGGCCACTGGAAAGGGGGAGACGAAGGAGGGACAGCCCCTGTAACAGCCCCCTCTGACCCGAACCGCTCTATAATTCTGCAAGTATCTCCGTGTCTCATGCTGGAGGGCAGGCCAGGGACGTGCCCCAGCCCAGCCCTGACGTCCCCAGCGAGGAGGACGTGCTGCAGTTGGCTCCTCACAGGGTCCCTGTTGATCGTCTGAATGCAGACGAGAGGCAGCATCAGTGTAACCTGACCTGATAATGTAAATAGGGTGAAATGAAATATGGTTCGCCACCTCCCCAGCTTTGGCGAATGTTTATTTTGAATAACATGCTTATCTGCTCCAACTGCTCACCATCTGTTTTCAGTCTCCACCAAGCTAATATTTTTCACATTTAGGAACTGAGAAATGGGAAGAATTACATTTAAATTTTATTAACATCTTTCCTCCGCTCCAAGGTTGCCTTTCCCTCCCCTTGATGGCTCTAAGCCATCTGTAGAGCACCTTTGCAGCTCTCCAAGGCATGCAGATGAGAGGTGATCTACATGCAAAGCAAGAGCATCATTACTCAGGCTTCCAGAAGATGCCATTTACCGCAATTCCCTCCCTCACCTGCTTCCAGACAGCTTCCCCCAAGCTCAAACTCAAATCACATCGTCAAGGGAAAAGTAATATTTTATCTTTTTGCAGCACTGCTGCATCAAAAAGCGATGGAGGGGAAAGACTGAAGATAAGCATCAGGCACAAGAGAGCCAATACAGCAGCTTTTAGAAAAAAGGGATGGTTGGGTCTGTCCTAGTTTGGAGGAGAGTGAGGCACTGGGAGGTCTGTAGTCAAGATGACTTCTCTCTACAAATATTGACATTTATTTGCTTGTGGGGTGGTTCCTAGAGGTCTTTGCTGGAGTCAACAAAAGGTGATTTACAACCAGCACTGGGGGACACGAGTGTGTGGCACAAGCAGGTCACCAGAGCAAGGGCTGGTCACACAAGGTCCCTCTCCCTTCTCCTCCCTCCATGCCATGGAGCTGGCCAAGCTGCTACTCCAGCATCAGTGGCAGTGGGTAACTCATGTCACTGTACAGACATTCCCTCCACTCCATGTGATCAGCCTATTTTTACCCCGTTGAGCTCAGTTTTATGGCACATCCAGGCTCCTGAGCTGTAAGATGCTGTGGGAGTGGAGAGGGCTCGGCCCCTCTCAGGAGAGCCTTGCATCACACAGGAGGGAGCTGCTGAGCCTGGGATAGGCATTTTATAAATCAAAAATAAACGCGTGTATCTCCATTGCCATCTAGTCCTCTCCCACACACAGCTGTTTCACTTTAAATCTCAATTCAATGCGAAACTCAGATAGGAGGACTTGAAAGAGCAAAGTATGTTATCGTTCGCAGGCAGTCCAGAAAGCAGTTAATAAGGGAAATAAGATTAATAATTTATTCCTGAAGGCAGACTGCAGATCTTTATCCGTCTTGCCCTTCAGTGATTTTTATAAAATCCTATTAATGTGCCTGGCTCTAGGAAGTCAGCGGTAGCACAGGTTGGATTTCGGAGCAGTTCCCAGCTCCAGCTCTGCCCGTGCCATGGCCGTGTCAGAGCCAGCAGCACGAACCTGCCTGCACAGCATTCCTGCCTCCTGAGCTCTGCCTTCCTCTGGGGCCACGAATCCAGGACAGGACCAAACCCTGGCTGTGGGATTCACCCCACAAACTATTACATCCAACGTGCCCCAGAGCTGTTGTACATCCAACCCCCAAATTCTGGTCATCTCACTTCTACAAGAACACAAACCACTGCTGTGGTGGTCCCCACTCTCCTGCTCCCTCTTCCATGAAGGAGGCAGGGAATAATGACCCTGACAGCCATTCCCACCCAGGAGCTGTTGCTGCTCCAGCCACTACACCACAGCCATTCCCTTCCCACACCACTAGCATCCCTACAAATAAATTCTGGGGAGCCAAGTTCACCCCTTGACGTCCCTGGCAGCAGCCTTTGCTCATCACTGTCTCAAATGGTCCTGTGAGCTCTGCCAGGGAGCCTGTGGTGCCCTGGGGCATGGAACCCTCCTCATCCTCACAGCTGCCTGTTCTGCCCTCATCAGAGACAGCCACCTTGGAGGGAGGCATACACTCCTGGAATACAGCCCAGGAGAATACATTCCTGGACACCAAGGCCTGCATTGCAGTTTTAGGATAGGAAGGACTTTGGGGATTGAGGGGAGTGATGCAGCCTCCCCAAATTATCCCTTTGGCTGGGTTATAACCTGGGACAGGGCACTCATTCAGCAAAGCCACAGCTGCTCCCTAATTCATTTGCTTAGTTACTGCTAAGTATTTTGGTAATTTTTCATTAATTCCCTGTTCCATTTAAGATTACAGAATCAAGGCTATTTTTTTTTTTATCACCCACTCCCATAACAATATTAAGAAATATTTCCTCCTCCACACTATTTACTCCTTGGGCTAAAGCGCTCAGAATGAAAAATGAAAGCAGTTACAGATATCAAACGGGCAATTATCACAATCATGGCAAAAAAACGAGTTCTTAAAAGTCTCAGCCTGCTGCACGCTGCTCTCCCAAGCCTCTGACTCCGAGCACAACAACGGTGGCGGGAGCAAAGTTTCCAGATGGGAACATCTGTGTCTCATTTGCCTCAGGGAAGAAAACACCAGGAAGATTAACGGCTCCCGAGGCTGGTGGAGCCCAGACACAACACGTACAGAAGGGGATACCATGGAGGAAGGCTTGGAGCAACAGCCTGCCAGCAAAGATTGGGGTTTTTTTTGTATTTAATGATGATTTTTGCACAGCTTCTACACGTGGGGGAAATGAGATGTCAGGGCAAAAGAGAGCTTGGGTTTTATTTACTGGAAATGCTCTGTGGAGTGAAAGCAAGAATTGAGTTAATTGTGCTTGTATTAAAAAAAAAAAAAAAAGGAAATAAAAGCAGCACTTTTACCATCTCGGCTACTTTTTAAATAGAAAAATTCATTTTAAGAGGTGGCTTTAAGGGGTTACACTCCCAAGAGGTCTGAAATTGCTCCCCGCCCAGAGCATCAAGTCCATGGATTCGCCCCTCCAGGGTCCAGTGAACACCAAGTTCACACCACAGAGTAAGAAGTGATCCAACAAGTGGGAAACTCATGGTTGAATGACCAAGCCTCCCCTGGCAATGGCAGCAAGAGCCTGTTTTTCCCTTAGGAGCATTCCTTCAATTCTGCCACAGTTTAGGGACCACATTTCCGAAGGTGGGCAGGCGTATGACCCACAGGTTATACAGAGGAACAACTGAGCACAGGAATTTTGAGAGTGCAAATCTGTTTCTCATTCTGCTTAGGCTAAACACCGTGGAGTAAATAAAGCTAGAACCTTTGTACCTGTAAAATTTTGGGAGGTCCAAAAGAGGGGAAACGCAGTGAAACAAGCTCTAACTTTAGAAAGCATTTTCCACCTTAACAGAGGCTTCGAGGCAGCCTTTAGGACATGATTTTATCTAGCCCTCATAAATCCTTTTAAAACACGGATTGCTGGCCATTTAACAAGCAGCTCCACCCTTCTCCTGCTCTCCAGATGAAACACACTCGCACTGGGCTCCATTTTGTTCCCTCCTTCTCTGACCCAGCAGTACCAGCAAGGCAGCAGAGCCTGGGGAACCGTGGTTAATTGGCATCCTCTAATTACTAATTAGCTCCAAGGGGCTCTCTGCAGCTCCCAACAGTGAATAGGAATGCATCCACTGATTTAAAGAGGATGGGAAAAGCAGAGCTGCTGGAGCAGGCTCCTAGGAGTGACCCGAGGAGCTGCACAGGGAACCCACAGCTCCCCATGGGTGATCCAGCACGGGGCCACCACCACTGCAGCCCTTGCTGGGCTTCTCAGGAACGGCTCTGGAGGAGCCCCAGGGAGGGTTATGGGGTTCTCTCATCCAAGGGGAGCATTCCCAGGGGGTTCTGGCTGCTCTGCAGCTGCTCCTGCACAAGAGCCTCTCGCACGGATGCTGCAGTTAGAGGTGTCCGAGCGGCATTTGTGGTTTAAAAATCCATCATAAGAGATTCAAGCCACAAATTCATCCCACCACCGCTCCACAAACTCCATTTAGGACCCCGAGGCTCCTCGCTGGCAGACTTTACCCTGTACCAAAAGAGCTGAGGAAAGGGCAACGTGCACCGAGCAGATCCCAGCGGGAGCCGACAGCCGCTGGTGCAGCACACGCAGCCAGGCCACAGCCCCCACTGCAGCACTGCCCTTCCCTCCCTGCTCAGCTGCTCCAGGAGATCCAGGTGAGCACTGCAGCTCTGGCATTCCCATGGCTTCCCCAGGAGAGCCCTGCAGCTTCCGCACTGGGAGTCTGGTTCGTCCCAAAAGTGATGGTCACCAGGTCAGCGAGCCTCAGTTTTTACTGCCTGGTGTTTCATGTCCCAGCTCTCAGTTTCAGGAGGAAAAGCTGTGGAAAAGGAGGACATTTTCTAGGCAATTCCATAAGAAATTTCGGAGGTGCTGAGAGGGGGGCTGTGTCTGGGTCAGCACAGTGAGCCCCTTTGCTGAAGGCTTCCCACCAGCGGTCCCGCTCTGCTCACTGCAGGATGAATCCCTGCCTCTCCAAGGACAGTCATTTTGGGAGTTTCCTCTGAGAAAAGCATCCCATGGAGCAGAGGCTACTGCACTGCCTGGAGCATTTGTAGTTGGAAGCAGCTGAGGGATGGTGTGATACCCCTTATCACAGTGCCAGCTGAGCTCACATCCCAATCCCACAGCCCCTGGCACTTCAGCTCCTGCCCAGCCCTGTGCCTCTGCTCCCAGTTAGCTGCTGGGAATAAGTCTGGCCACGTGCAGGACAAGCTCCTACAGGGATCTGCGTGGTCTGTACAAAGGCTCCCACAAACTGTGATAAGGACAGCAAGGTTTTTTGTCACCAGAGAATCCAGAACTCCTTCAGCCACAGCAGCTCCTTCAGGAGAGACAGCCTTGTCTGTGCCAACATGTCCTTTCCCCCAGGCATCCCTGAGATCGCATTGGAGCTCCACAGAGATCCTGCCTCACTGGGGACAACAAACACAGGCATTGTCCATGACTTGGACAGGTCCCCATCCCACACTGCCACATCCCAGGGATCCACAGAGCAGGGCAGAGACAGCCTGGAGCACCTTGGAAGTTCAAGCAACACAACAAAAAAGGGGAACAGCCTGAAAAATCATTACATCTTTCAAAATAAAAGGATGAATTCAAACCCACCTTAAAAATCACCCAGTGACTGAAGATTTGGGAGCTTTAAACCTGATTACTAAAGACATACAGGAGGAGTTTAAAGTCAAGCTTTAAAACCATTTAAGAAGACATCCCTCTTGCTGTCCTCCATCTTCCAAAGCCTGCTGCTTGATGGTTTGGTCCCCAACACCATAAACCAACCTCAAAATCAGCACTGACCTCAGAAAACAATGAGCACTGAGCAAATCTGGATTTCTTAGAGCATCATGACTATCACTGAGCACACTGGGATCTGGGCTAGTGAGAACAGGAACAGCAGGTCTGGGGTTTAAGGGTAGGAGTATCCAGTGAGTAGAGAGTACTCCCAATGAGTAAAACACAAACTGGGATAAAAAAGTCTCTGCATGCCAGGCAGACACAAAGCAGCAGTGCCAGCAGCTCAAGCACCACTACCAACAACTGTAAATAACAAGCAATTAAAAAAAAAAGCAAGGTCACTTCTAAAAGAAGTGAGATCTCAAGGCAGAAAACCACATTCAATCCATAACAACCAACGTGACCACAGAGAGGCACAAATAATACTAAGGACACCCAAAGCTATTACAAAAGCCTATATTAAACTAGAAAAAAACCCCAAAACTAACAACCAACCTGCTTGTTAAGCACAGAGCAGGTACAGATCCTGACCATCTGGAGAAGGAAGCAGCCCAGAAGGTCACAGTCAGAGGGGCCAGTTCAGATGAAAACAATGGTCGTTTTAGCAAAAACAAAACAAACCAAATCCAGTGCAAAACAAACCACGAAGCAAGTTCTACCACAAACCCAAAATGAGGCAATCAAGGAAGGATTCAGAAAAACATCCCCCTTGGGTCCCTGAAGTCATACCATTTCCAAATATAAAACAGAGTCTAACACAGAGTCTCTCTTCTCCAGATGGAGGATGAAGAGCAGGAGCTCACTCCTGCCAGCCAGCTCCAGGGCTAAAGCTCCACCAGACTTTATCCAAAACTGGGCAAGTTGGCCAAGAAATCAAGGAGGAACTTGGGAAAGATTTGGGAGATCTTTCATCCTCATTATTTACAACTTCCTACAAGTGCCAGAGGAGACTCCATCCCTCTGTCAGTGTCTGCAGGGAAGGCTCAGAGCTGGGACCAGACTCTGCTCTGTGGGGACAAGAGGAACTGGCAGGAACTGATGCCCAGGAAGTTACACTTGAACATGAAAAACTTCTTTACTGTGTGGGATTGACCAGGGAGGGTAAATATCTCCCTCACTGGAGGTATTCCAGAACTGTCTGGACACAACCCTGTGCCATGTGCTCCAGGATGACCCAGCTGGAGCAGGGATGTGGCAACAGTGGCCCCACTGTGGTCCCTTCCTCTCTGAGCCACGCTGAGGTTGTGTGAGCAAGAGTGTCCCTTGCCCCAGGGCCAGGGTGGCTTTCCCAGGCAGCCTTGGCACGGTGCTGGCAGTGCTGCCCACACCAACACCCCAGCCCTGCTGACACTGCTGGGGCAGCCAAGCCTCACTAATGACTCCCCAGCTCACTTCATTCACTTGGGTGCTAAGTGCATTCAGTGCTGCCCAGCTAATAGTCCCTGCCATCAATGGCACACGCAGGAGCCCTGCCAAGACGACAATTCTGCCTCTTAAAAACACTCCTCACACCACTACACAAATGGCTCTTCCTCTGTGCCCCAAGCCTGACCAGCCTGTGGGAAATTTCCACCATCCCCCGGAGCTGGAAGCACAGGAGGAACACATTTAGGGGTGTGGGGCCCCTACACACCTGGAGCCCCATGAGCCAGCACCTCCTGCAGAGTCCAGGCACAGAGAGATTGGGATGGACAGGAGAACCATCAAAGTTCACTATTTAGGATCATGGAATGGTTTGGGTTGGAAGGGGCCTTAAGGATCACTCTGTTCCAAACCCCTGAACACCTTCCACCAGACCAGGTCACTCCAAGCCCTGTCCAGCTGGAACATGAACACTGCCAGGGATGGGGGATCCACAGCTTCTTGGTCTGCTCCCAGCAGAGATGGATGCACAGCAGTGACTGGCTCTGCTGTGCCTCCTTCCCCTCCCTCTCATGGGAGGTGGAGCAGAGGTGGAGAATTTCCATGGATAACCTCTGGAGATTCAGCGATGCACAGGGACTGGAGAGTGAAGGCTGGCTCAGCTGCTGCTGCACTTGCTTTCAGCCCATCACACAGCAACACAGCACACACAAGACTTTCCAATTCCTCATTCTTAGGATTGTCCTCAAGTAGTCACCAGTAACCTGCATTAACCTGCTCCCCATCAACTGGAGCACAGGGCAAAGACAAAAACCCAAAAAGCCCAATCGCCAAAATTGCGAGAGCGGGGCACAAACCAACCCAGCAAAACCCCAAGTTTGTTCTAAGCTGCCATTTTCCTCCCCTGGCCACAGCAAAGCCTGTGACACAGTGCCTATAAATTTCCTCTAATGATGCAGCAGTGAGGCAGAGCCCCATCTGTGCCTGGGCACAGGTGAGACTTTTCACTATCGTGTAAGTGCAGGCTGCCTTTCAATTACACTCACCAGCCCATTAGGCAAATTAGATTTGCATATGAGAGGATAACTAGAAAGTCAAGAAACAGGCCCTGAAGGAAAATGCATTCTAGAAGCTACATGTCCCTGGGAAGATGTGGACAGGGAGTTTGCTGTTCAACCCCTTAGGGCTACTTTAGGTTTTCGTGGTGTTCAGGTTTCTCTCAGAGCTGGCGTGGGTTTGAGGACAGCCTCTCCACCAGGCAGGACTGAAGCCAGACAAAGACATCTGCGTTCCCTGCATCCCCCACCTCCCTAAAAAGATGCCCATTTCTGCAGGGCTTTGCACCATTTGCAGGTTCTGCCTTGCAGTATGCTGGAAAGGAGATTAAAATATTACTGGTGTGAGAGAATTTCAATTGATCCCACCTGCGTTTCAATAATAGATCACTGAACTACAGAATTATTCCCAGCACCCTAAGAAAGTCCAGAGGGACATGATATCCAGTGGTATGGCATTACACACGTGTCCCATGTCACTGAGGACACTCGTGTGGACTAAACAGTCCTGCTCAGGTGATTCTGAAGGATTCATCCGCCTGCACACACTTTTTTTTTTTTATTTTTTTTTTCCTGGTGAGTGTATGCAAAACAGAGACAACCTAGCTCATCTCCCAGAATCCAGATGGCACTTGCAAACCTTGTCTGTGTATCAAATGTTGTTTTTTAGATCAAGTGTCCCTGGTTGACAACACAGAACTTCACGATGCTATCTTTAGAGAGGCTTCTCTGCAAAGAAACACCCTTGGAGCATACGTTGCAGGAATATGCTAATGTGGCAGGCAGGGTGTTTTCAGCGGCCACAAACGGATCTGTTCCTGGGAGCTCAGACACCCCACAACAAGCTGAGACTGGCTGGAGATAAAGGGTCACCCAGCCCCTAGGGAAAAGATGCACCAACAAGTTAAAAATGGCAGAGAAAGGTTAAGTTACACCACTGGAGAGACGCAGGATGAGCTCACAGCGAGTGCACTCACACACAAATGATGATCACCAAAAAAACCCTACTAAATGAGAGAGGGCAGCCCAAAACAGACAGCAAAATCCAAGACTCCATTCCTTGACTTCTCCTACAAGTTTAGAGATTCTTACCCTATTTCCTCTCAAGCTAAGTGTAAGGATCTTATAAAAACCCAATGACTTTTCTTCCTCAAGGTCTTCACTTCCTCCTCCACATTTTGTGCAAAGATAAAAGCAGCACATGCAAAGTCAGTTCTTTAAAACCAGCCCATTAACAAAGGACAAAACTCTACAAAACTTGCAGTTGCACATATTCCTGAGATAGTCATATTAACTTCAATGAAAAGAAATGGTAGCAGTTGTTAAAAGAAAACACCAGCATCCCCCCCCAAAAAACCCACCCTGAGTTGTTTTCTATTCTCCTCAGCTCCAAGAACAAGAATCATCACCTGCATGTGAAAAAGCATGAAAAAAACCCCTGACTTATACACACTCCCCCCTAAGCACCAAAATGGCCTAACAAAAACCAAGAAAAAACAAAGCAGGCTGCAGAAACAGGTTATGCCCTGGGATCAGAAGGTGACACCAACAGCACCGAGGTGGCAGAAATAACCCCTCGCGCCTGCTGCTGAAAAGAACATTTCAGAACAGTGACATCAGGTAAAGCAGCAGCTTTTGAAAAAAGAAAGTGATCCAGGAGGTAGCTCCTTCCATATTGCAGGCGCTCACAGTAAACACCATATGGCCTGTTAATTTAATTAGGGAGAAGAAACCCCCTAAGTTTGAGATTTGACTTTGAAGGGTTTAAAATGAGTCTGAGGAAAATCGCTCGAGATATTCCACGAGGCTGCCTTGCTTCCTTCATTCACCTTCTGACCTGCTGTACCTGGTGGCTCTCCCCAGGCTGCAGAGCCCCCCTCAGAGCTGGAATTGTTTTAGAAGCCCACTACCTTCCCCACCACTGCACCTGCCCGGATGCTCCCCTGGGAGATCTGGGTGGTCCCTGCCAGTCAGCCAGGCCAGGAGAGGTCTGCATCAGGAAGGAGGGACTTGGAGTAGATAAACCAAGTCCTTCAGCTGAACACACCTTCTCAGACAGCAACTAGAATTTTTGTTTTAAATGCTCACAATCTACACTGGCAGGTCCCACCTGTCAAAAGGAGGATGGAACTCATGGTGGAGGTCAAGGTGACAAATGGTGGAGCACCAATGCTGAGACACTAAGCCTCAGGGCAAGTCCACTCCCCATCATAACTGAGTTTGCATCTGTAATCTTGAGATCAATCAACCAAGCTCCAGCTGTCCCTAAAGACTTTTGTATCTGAGCAAAGTCTCAGTGCAGTGCCTAATTCCAGACCAGCCAGGAGACTCTGTTTGCTGAATAAAATGTCATCCTCCATTACGAATATATCTTCCATGTCTCTTTATGATCAGAGAGAGGCATTTCTAGGATCATTTCCAGCTAGAGGTTTGCTTTCCTGTACCACGATGGGCCACTGCAGCAGCACTGCCATGCTCCCTGCCAGGTCTGTGCACCAACTGCTCAGTGCATCACCAGCAGGAACTAGAGACATCCCGTGGAAGTGCCTGCTGGGGCACCCCCAAGAATGCAAAGACACAAAAGGTGATGATTCCCTGAGGAATGGCCTCCCAAGCTGTACCAGGTAAGGCTTACAAGGCTCTGGGAGGCTCTGACCTCCAGCAGCCCCCTGAGGCCCAGGCAGCAGCAGGAACATCTCCATGGTGCCCCAAGGACCACCATCCCCTCACCTGCTGCTTTGTCAGGAGCCCCCAGCACAAACCTCATCAGCACAACCTTTAGGGGTCCCAGCTGGGTAAGGGGACCCAAATATTTCTCCAGAGAGGTGTGACCAGCTGTTCCCAGTCCTGGGCCAGGGCTTTGGCACCCAGACTGCCGGGGCAGGGGCACAGAGGGAAGCTCAGCCTGATGCCTCCAGCACGGGCACGAGCTGCCAGGCTCCTCCATTCCTGCCTGCACAAAGTAGGTCAGGGCTGCGTGGGCTGGTCCCACAGGACGTGACCCACCTGTGCTCCCCAGCGGAGATGCTCCAGTGCCTCTCAAGAGCAGGTGCATCTCCCAGGCCCAGGTAGGGCACCAAGGGATGCTCCCTCCCTCCCTCCCCTTCCCAGCTGCAGCCCACCTTGTCTTGAGGAAAACCCAGGATGCTCCATGCCAGCACAAACCCCGGGGGGTATTTTGGGAGGTGTGGACTTTCATAGGAACAATCACATTGTTCCTAGAAATTTGTAACCTCAGTTGACATGGAGTTTCTCCTTGGCTCCTCTCAACAGTTGACTACACTCACAAATTAACATCCCACTTGTTTAATTATGTTTTCCTTTTCCTCATCCAGACCCAGGCTGGGATCTGTATGTCCCTTTAATAGGTGTGTCACAGCAGTATGCCAGAGTTTCCCATTTTCTAGTTAAAAAGAAAAAAAAAAAAAAGCCAAAAAACAAGCCCAAACCCAAATAACAAAACATCTAAAGCCCAGCAGACTTCTTCCTGCTAGCAAGGAAACCTCCTCTCAGGACACTGCAAAGATTTAATTTACTACCAATTGCCCTCTGGTTATTTTACATTTATGGGGTGGGGGCTGAAGAAAGGAAGAAAGCACAGAGGGTGTAATTAGCTTTGCTTGTAAAATGTTCATCCCAGTTGTAACAGCAACTGGAGCCTATCGGGGGCTTAATAGATTTCAGGGTTTTGTTGAAGCTGAAGGGTCTGCGTGGGGGTGGGAATGAAAAAAAAAAAAAAAAAAAGGAAAAATATTTTTAAAAAAATCAATAAGTGGATCCTACATCTTGCCGCAGCCCCATATGGAAGTAATCAAGCACAAGGGTGGCAGCTGGGGCCAATAACAGTCACCTGCAGCCGAGGGACGTGGGGGTTTGGGATGGGTTTTTGATGCTAATTTCCTGGAGGAACAATGCGGGAGCGGCAGCCGAGGGCGCTGAATGGGGAACAATGGCTGCACCTGGCGCCGCGGGCAGCCCGGGCCGGCACACAGCGCCCCGCACATCTGTTCGCACAATGCCTGCCCCGGCCGGCAACAGGTCCGGCCCGGCCCTCCTCAGCCTCATCCTCAGCCTCAGCCTCGGCCTCCCCTCCGCCACGGGCACAGACACTCCTGCGCCTTTCCAGGGCTTTTTTTTTTGGGGGGGGAAAGGGATGGTTACGCGGCATCCCGCCGCCACTGACAAGGCGAGGAAGGAAAACTGACTCTTGGCTTTGAGGATCTGCAGGTGTTGGTCCTTCTAAAGGGTGTTCTGGCCACCTGTGACTGTCCTCCCTCAACGCCCCCCACGAGTCCTGCCGCGGGCACCGGAGACGGGAATCCCGCGGCCGGGAGCGCGCCGAGGAAATTCAATACGCATTATTCTAAAGCCTTAAGCTTAGCTTATAAAAATGCCACTGCCCAGCGCAATAAAAGGCACGATAGTTACACTTTAAAATGCTTTGAAACCTCTGAAATCGCTATTGTCCTGTCGGACATAAGCTGCTGACACACAAAGCCGTGCTGAGGTCAAGGTCCTGCCTCAGAAAATTGCTTGCAGACCCAGGAACTGAACCCAAGCCTCTCCGTGCTGCACTTCAACTGTGGGATCACCGCTCACCATTTCTTCCTGGCTGCTGCTCCCACTCCAAACAAAGGTTTTTCCAGCCGTCCCCTGAACGCTGCATGAATTAAGGCAGTCTCCATCATAAAAATAAAAGTTGAACAGACTCCCAGAGACCTGCAGTGACGCTGCCCCCAGGGACTGCTCTGGAGTGTCTGTCGAAACACATTTCATACCTAGCTCCTAACAAGCAATCAGATGTGGAAATAGTCACTAGATAAAGGCAAGCTTACAATCCAGTCCAGAACAAGTATGGGTAAGCCAGCTCTTATAATGGGAAAAATCCCAACAGGCAACAGATGATGACCATCTCCTCCTCAGATTCAAAAACTAGTCAGCGTTGACTTAAATCTGCCTCACGTGCCCAAGTCCTCAAATGACTGTGTTCAGCTCTCCAGCTATACTATAAACATCACACATACACGTCAAACAAATCTCGGTTTTTGTCCAAACCTTAAAAAAACAGATCTGGAAAAAACAAGAGGCCACCTGGCTCCCCCATCCCATCCCATAACCGTGGGAGAGCGCTGCCTCCTGCTAAATGCTGCTGCTGGTTACTGCATTTATGGGTCAATTTGGGGACTGGAGGGCTGATTGCCTTGAAAACTCAGCTCCTGCAGTCAAACCACACAAACCTGTCAAACCAGTGATAACTTCTACAAGCCCAAATCCACCCTGGGCGACGCGAGACAAAGCTCTGTAAAGCAGCAGTAAAACCATTAGGGACTCACACTCGATGCGACAGGCAAGGCAGCACTAAGTGAAACCCCGCTCTCTGGGGGACACTGGTCCTCTAACACTGACAATAAACCAGAAAAAACCCAAACCCAACAGCCTGACCCAGGGTTCAGTGAGCAAAGCTCCCTTTGCTTTGGCGGGTTTAAACAAGCCTCTGCAACACCAGCAGATGCAAGTTGCAAAAATAGCAGCATCTTGGAAGGAAGCAGGGGCTGTGGCTCCAGTCCCTGGGCAGAGCAGAGCCTGGCTTGGCAGCACTGGTTTGGCCTTTTCACTATTAAATGGAGTTTCTGCTCTGTTCCTCGGGGCATTCCCTGTGTAATAGAGTTCTCAGATTAACGATTCACTCTCCTTGCCTTTAGCAATTCTGCTCCTTCCTCAAACCCTTCAAATCCTTCCCTTGGCTTAGCTGCACTTTCCTGTTGGCAGTCATTGCTCAAACTGCCTTTGCTTTACTCCTTTTTCCTTGTTTCCCACACTGGAGTCTCTGAGTTTTGCATTATTGGTGTGTTTCTCTGGCTGCTGGATGTGCTGGGCTACCTGGCTGTGAAGGGCACACAGTCACTGAGGTGAAGCCTAGGTAGTCCCAAAAATCAGACTAAACATCTTTTCCATATTAGTAGTGAAAATCACATCATCCAGCTGACAATAGTGGGGGGGGGAAGTGTCTTTACTTGCATGTCCTGCACCGTTTCTATAAAATTACTAGGACTGATGACAGAGTTTCAAGCCACCCTCTTCTCCAAAATACAACCACCGCTCTCATCTCAGCACTCAGCTCATCAGGCACCCTAAATCCTTTTTAAAGATAAAGGAGCCTGATGGAAAAAAGGCAAGTTTCCTGCAGGGCTCGAGCAGGACTCTACCAGAGGAGTTGTTAAATGGCCAAATCGTGCTGCCCTGATGCCGGCACAACTTCCGTTTGCTTCATCAGGGCTCGGCTCGCAAGGAGACCGCAGCAGCAGCTGCTCCAGCACCCTGCACTGCCTTCACAAATTCGGGAAGTCTGCAGGAGAGCAGCAGCAGAGGGGCACGGCTCTTTGCTCTTAGATATCACCACACCCTGTAGGGCTTTGCTGGGCATTTCTGGGGTTTCCAACTCCTTGGTGCTGGTGCACTTTGAGACGTTGAAGTGCACACACTCCTCCTGTCTCCTCCCCAGGGACACACAGGAGGTGTTTGGTGTGTCTCTAGAAGCAGACTTATAATAATATATAGTATTTTTTAAAGCCTCTACCCAAATGCTTGCATGCTGCAAAAGAAACAAAACCTAAAGGTGGCCCATGGAGTGGCCAAGCACGGAGCTGCAGCCCAAGCACACTGCCAGGGAACCCAGCCAGGCTCTCCCCCAGGAAACCCCATCATTTGGCATGGTTAAGGCTAACCCGGACAAAGCAACACCGAAGGGAATCATCCTGCACCAGGCAGCCCAGCAAATAATCCTCTCTCTTTTTCCAGCCTGACAGCAAGCGATGCTCAGCCACATTTCAGCTCCCCAAACTTTGAGTGCTGATTTTGGTGCATCTCCTGTGGCTGGGCAGGATTTCTCCAGCGCATAAAATGGACTGAGTATCATTGCACAGGAGCTGAGCGGTGTAGGGGACAGAAAAAACTGGTAATATATGTGGGGAAGCAGCTTAAACATCCAACAGAAGAATCTTTACAACAAGCTACACCAGAGGGTCAGAGGAGTAATTTCAACTGCTGAACCTTCCCAAAAGACAGGGAGGGGGGAAAAGGGCAGGTTTAAACTAAATATGCAAGATCCAGGGATTACAATAGAAAAAGAGAAAATACAGCCTGTCTACATCCCGGCAGTGAAAATATATAGGGGAGGTGTATCAGAAGATTGATCTGGGAGATTTAGATGCTGGGAGCATCAGTTGCTGCTCAAGGAGTGCAAAGACAAAAAGGGAGCAGCCTCTGCCACAATGCAGAGAAGCCCTGAAAACACGGGGAAAATTAAGGAAATTTGGGAGCCAATGGAAGAAATCCACCTCTGCGGTTTACCCCCCTCCTCCCAGCTTCAATACCAGCATGCAGAAACCAGAGTAAGCCTAGGCACAGCAGAAAACCACGTTCTGCTAAAACACACAAAACCCTTCCTGCTTTGCCATTTCCCCAGAAAACGCCAAATCCCAGCCCTCTGCTCAGGGAGGGGGGGTGGGGGGAAGAAAAAAAAAAAAAAATAACCATTCCATAGCAACCCAGAACGAGCTGTACCGCAGCTCTCCTCAGAGAGAGTTTAGTGTTTTTTCAGCTGCAGAATCCTCGCATGCAGCCGGCTGGGCTATTGAAGTTTTCCCCGGCACTGCAGAGGACCGAGGCAAGGCTGGCAAAGCGCTGCGGCCGCCGCCGCTCCCGCCCTCTCCCTGTACCTGCTCCCGGAGCTGGAGGCTCTCCCCAGCCCGCCTGCAGAACCCAAGGAGCTCCCCAAACCCGGCTCAGGGCTGAGCATCCCCCCGAGCATCCCCCGCGGCTCTGGGTACGCCGAGCGCTGCTTAAAAATAATCCCATTCCTTGCTTACCCTACCCAGCGAGGTTGCAAGGATCCAGCTGCCGTGCAATACACCTCGTTTCTTTCAAATAGAAAGAAAAGCGCTCTTCCTCCTCCTCCTCCTCCGCCCGTGATCTTCGAGCGCAGCCGGAGCCCAGCCTGCCTTCTCCTTTCATTAGCTGGACATGTGTCAGGTCCCGCACATCTGCGATTTCTCACTGCCTGGAGCCGCCTGTCCGATTCCAGGGAAACACAGATGGATCCCAGATGGGAAGGTCCTGCCAAACAGACCAGCTCTCCACCTTGCCAGAATACCCAGCTTAGAGGCACACACCCTCGGCTCCCTGCCTGCTCCCTGCCTGCGCCGCGCTGCTGCCAGGCTGCTCGCCAGCTGATGTCACCAGGCACACACCTACCAGCGCCTCGCCGCCCGCCTGACATTAACTTGTTAAATACACGGGATTTGTTTATGGCCGGCAGGAACAGCGAGGCAGCGGCGGGAGCTGGAGAAGCAGCCACCCTCCCCGAAGCAGCCGTGCCTTGTGCGGCACCGGGGGCGCAGCAGCCTCTGCCCCGGCGCTGGGTTTTGAAATCGGGACGAGCTGTTGGGTAAACCGGCGGATTAATTTTCCGAAGGTTTCCCCACGCACGTAAATCTTCGCTGCAAACTC
>VXBN01015737.1:720071-740798 GCA_013397395.1 Sinosuthora webbiana
CCCCCCCCCCAACCAAGCCCAGCGCCAGAGTTCGCGGCGCTGGAAAGCTGGCATGTGTTAGCAATTAGAAGCAACAACAAGATAACAAGATACTGATGTTGCAAGGGTACCAAACGCGGACTGGAAAATTCAAAGGAAGGGCAATTAAATGTGTAACATGCTACCCGGCTCGAAGAGGAAGTGTTAAAGGAAAATGTAAATCCGAAATGTTTTATGCCGGGAGTAAACTCCACCAGAGATGTCAGGGCAGCGAGGGAGGCTCGGAGCAGGAACCCACCGGGCACGACCACCCTTGGCCATTTCCCCCCTCCCATTACTGCACAGACGGGCAGCTCTGCCACCGACAAACCTCTCGGTAATCCCGGCAGGCTGCTCCCCGAGGTGCGGCGTGAACAACACACATTAACTGCAGGCCCCTGACTAATCCCATCAGGCCGGCACCATTCACCGCCAGCCGGGCGCTGGGCAAACACGGATTTACACAACAGCACTCCCGGCCCCGGCTGCCGGGGTCCTGCCCCGGGCAGGGACAGCCGCCCCTCCAGACAGCCCCAACTATCCTGCTCCCCACCATCCCACTGCCAGCTCCCGTCAAACCAGCCAGCAGGAGAAGCAATGTTTGCATTTTGCCCGCAGACCGTGCACAGGCACATTTTAAGATCTCAGGCAGGATTCGCCGCTCCAGTCCGTACAGCTGAGCAGGTTCAGGTCTTGATCCTTTCCAAATCTCTGCAGTCAACACCTTCTTTGCAGGCAACACCACCTTTCTCTCCAGCTCCTTTTTTTTGAGAACCAGGGACCTCAGTACTTTCCCAGTTCAGCAAATTAAGAGCCTGCCACTGCCCAAGCTGGGGGATGCTGCTTTTTCACAAGTCCAGAAATCATACGTGCCAAATTCTCCACAGTTAGTGTAGGCATGACGGGATAGTTACTTGTTCACAGGCAGCAAAATGCTCCTTTTTATGAAATTCCCAGTGCTCTGGCAGGCTACTGCTAACTGCTATATCCATAAACCTTCTGGAGGTATTACCCCCCGGCATCTCACCTAACCCTTCAACCCTGGCTTTTCTGCTGCTTATTCCTAATTAGTTTAAGGTACCTCTGCTTCCCTTTGGGAGGGGAAGAGGCTGTAAAGGGAGAAAACTGCTTTAAAGGAAGCATTAAAAAGCATTCTGCAAGCAGGCACGGCATGAGTTCATGAACACAGGGGCCACAAACTCCTCCTGCAGAGGACAGGCCTCCCAGTACAGGCAGGAGGCTGCATGATAACAGGGGGGGCAATTTGGGTAAGAGACTTTGGGCTGCTGTAGGAACACGTGAAGCTGCTGCTTCCCTGGCTGGGCAAACACATCACTCTGGGAAGAGCAGCCTGGCTGCAGGCAGAGGGGACACAGGTTTACAGCAGCTCTCCCTCCTCCAAACCTCACCCAAGAGCAGCAATTCCACATGCTTCAGTTAGGAAGAAAGAAGTGAATCACACTCAAGTGTCGGCACACAAACACCTGGAGCATCCCATGAGATGATGCTCAGGCAGCAAAACAGGTTGGGAACAGGCTGAACCCACAGGGCCTCCCAGCATCCCCTCCTTGCAGCAGCCCAGTCCCCACTGGAGGGGCTGCTGGCAAGGCACATCAATAAAACATTCCAGTTCAGAAAGTTCAGCTCGCTGGGGCTGCTGACACTTCTGACGGAGGTTGCGCAAAATACTGAAGCTCTCAATATTTCATAAGCTGAGATGGAAAAACCATCTCTAAATTACACGGACAATGAAGGGAGGCACAACCCAAGCAGCTCCACCAACACCAGAACTAATAAAGTTATTTTCCTATGGACTTGCATCTCATGGTGGCCTCCCTGGCACCTCACGCTATGAGGTCCCCAACAGGAGCTGTCTCCGGCCGGGTCGTGGTGACAGTGGTGGCTCTCATGTGGATTCTCTGATGTCCTCAAGAAGCAAGCTCATGTTGCAGCTCTGTCCTCAGTGGAGATGGTACCAGGCAGATGGACGCAGCCCTGTGCTCCCAGCATTAAGAATCCAGCAGCAGACACCGCTGCTCCCTGTCCAGCCCTGTCCCAACATCCCCAAACCAGCCTGAAACCGGGCAGTGAACTCAAAAGCTGACTCTGGTCTGAGTGTGCCACAGGGGGGGATGCTGTATGATGAACAGCAGATGCTCAGGAGATGCTGCCTGGGATCTGTCAGGTCTTTGGGTCAAAGCCATGAGAGAAGTACCCTCAGAAGGCACAGGGGACATCCTGGGGTTGGGGGAATAGATAACCAGCACAAGGTGTTCCCTTGCCTGCTTTTTTAATTGTATTTCAGCTTAAGGACCTGAACAGTTTGTAACACTTCACACAAACAAAAGCTGTCCACAATTGTGACAACTGGGTTCTAACTACCCTTTGTCGACCCATGGCCAAATAAATCTCTTCAATGCTTTTACAACCTAAGGCACTTTGAAATGTCAAGAACTCAGGTCACTGCAAGTATTTTAAGTATAGTTACAACGACTTTATAAACCTTCATGAAAAGGCACACAACTCTTTGTCAGGGTGTCCACAGCCCAGTGTCCACCAAAACCCCACCATCCCCAGGGAAAACATCCCCACTTCTTGCTAGGGAGGCAGGAATATGCCAGACCTCATGGTTCACTATTAGAGGAAGAAAGATGGATGTGTGCTTTTAGGTTCTCCAAGTGTAAAAACTATGGACACCAGGGTGCCTTGAGTGGAAGTCATTGCCAAACCTCCTTTGAAAGGCTCATGGATTGTGTCTTACACATGATCCATGTGCCTCAGCTCACCCAAACCATGACCTATCCTGAAGCTCATCCCAAAGCTCACCACGGGCAGAGGCAGATCCATGAAGTCTAGAATCACAAAATCCCAGAGTGGTTTGGTTGGAAGGAACCTTAAAGCTCTTTTTATTCTACCCTCTGCCATGGGCAGGGACGCCTTTCACTGTCCCAGGGTGCTCCAAGCCCTGTCCAGCCTGGCCCTGGACACTTCCAGAGATCCAGAGGCAGCCACAGTTCTCTGGGCACCCTGTGCCAGGGCTCCAGGTTGCTCCAACCCCCATTCAACCTGGGATGGGGAGTCCATCCACATGCCATCTACTGACCCCCCTCACAGTTCCCAAGAGGCTTGTCTGCTCCTAAATATGCACCGAAGCAGATTTTGTAGCCCAGCCACCACCAGCCCAGCGGAAGGAAGCAGAACTGCAGGCACAACGGGGAGAACTGGTTTCCCAGCTCACCATGCTAATCTGCTTCTGCTTTCTTCTCCTGGGAATGTTCCATGGAAAGAACGATGCAAGCAAAGTTTGAACACTGGGAGCTATTGATACCTGCTGCTCAGTGTGGTTTCTGAGGAAAGTGAGGAAATCTGAAGAATTTTTCCAGTTTGCAGTGGAATTTTTACGCCTATCACAGCCCGTTGCCACAGCGAGCACAAGAGGCCCGAACTGCTTCTGATTTCTCTGCTATTCCACAGATATTCCGTGATGTGTCTCAGCTTTATTTTTTGCCTGCTGTGTTCTTACCTCAGAAAGAAGCTTCACTTGCATTCAAGGCAACCCTGGAAAGCCTTTGCCTTTTTAAGCTGACCACTTTCCATCGGAGAGAAAAATAAATCCAAATGCACTGAGGCAGCCAAAGCCATTTATCAGGCTAAGTAGAAACCGTAAATTCATGCTAACTGGAATCTGATGGAAACCAATTGAGATCCTCCTCCAGGCTCAGGTCTGGCAGGAAAGTCAAACATTTTATTGCCTTCTTTATGCCTTACAAGACAGTGGAGCCAAGAAGGGACTGCTCCCTTTGAAGCAATGCTGGTGGGGTTGCAAGGGACACTCAGTGACTTGAGTTCGAACTCAACCCCCCAAAACAGAGATTAGACCTCTCCATCCCCGGCAAATTTATCACATTTAACAAACATCCTCTTTTCAATACATCCATTATTTGAATTAGCACACGGCAGATTATGTTAACAAGCTTAATTTGTCACAGAATCGTGGAGAAAGATTTGGGCTGGAAGGGACCTTAAAGCTCATCTCGTTCCACTCCCTGCCAGGGACACCTTCCACTGTCCCAGGATGCTCCAAGCCCTGTCCAGCCTGGCCTTGGACATTCCAGGGGTCCAGGGGCAGCCACAGCTTCTCTGGGCACCCTGTGCCAGGGCCTGCCCACCCTCACAGGGAACAATTCCATCCCAATATCCTGTCTAACCCTGCCAAGGCACACCCTCATCACTTCCAGACCCTTGTCCAAAGTCCCTCTCCAGCTCTCTTGGAGCCCTGTTAGGCACTGGAAAGGGCTCTAAGGTCTCCCAGGAACTTATTCTTCTCCAGGCTGGACATCCCCAGCATTCCCAGCTTCTTCCCAGAGCAGAACTCCAGCCCTCAATGAAATCCAAATCCAATCACATTGCCTCCTTCAGGAGTGAACATGAGCAGTGTTTGGCTTTTGTGCCATTTCAATCCTGCCCAGAAAGGGGAAAAATCACATTAAAAGTTGGCCTTAACTGAGCTGGAAGAATTTTACACCCAGAGCATCCACAATCAGACATTGCCAAAAAAGCCCCAAAACAATCAGGGGGAGCAAAGATGCAACAAGAAATTAAACACAACCTGAGGAAGTTACTGGAACTACTCCTGGCCACCCATTTAGGGAGGGGACACACATCACCTAAGCACACGATGCTTTATTCCTGTGGCCACATATGTAAAGAAAAAACACACAGGAACTGATGTCCTATGCAAAAATATCCCCTCCAAAACAACAAACCAATTCCTAAATCTAACACCCTTGCTCTGATTAGAAATCCAAGCTTCTGTAGCTGTCACGGGTATTTAAACCAAACACAGAAATATGGAAAAAATGAGTAATCCTATTTGGAGAGAGTAAAATCCAGCCTGCAGAGGATTAATTCTAGTCCAACAGCCCTGCAGCTTGACAGTATTTTCCAGATCAATAGCAGTGCCATTTGATTACAGAGATTTGTTCAAATACATACATCCACTCCCCTCCAGTTGTCATTTTGGTGATTCTCAACTTTGGCTGCCCAACACCCAGAGCAGGAGCATTCCTGGCACTGGAAGCTGTGTGGATGGAGCTCTGCTGCAGCTCTCTGCCACCTCTCCAGTGCTTTAGGAAACCCAATTTCCTGTCTACATGTGACACTTCTGCCCCACTCCTTGCAGGACCATCCCCTTTAGCACCTGTTTATGGTGCAGACAAGCTTTGGAAGCCAAAATCCTCCCTTTTCCAGGTGAGGTGGTGGCTTTGAGAGCTGTGTCCTGGATCAGGCACCTACTCTGGGCTGCCAGTGCTCCTCACTCATGCTCACAGATGTGGAAGACCATTTACAATTAAGAAAGCATGGGTTAAATCCTAACAAAGAAGCAGAATTTGGGGTTTTTGCCTCATCCCAGGGGCCACTGTGAGCAATAAAACACATGCAATGGATCCCAAGCCCCTTCCCTACAGCAGGCTCACTACATCCCAGTTTGCTTCCAGCACCTTCCTCCACTGCTGCCTTCCCCACCACAAGCTCTGCCTCTTTCCCTGAGAATGGCTTTTCCCTCTTTACCTCAGGCTCTTTTGACAGAAGCCTTTTTTCCCAAATTCACCCTGAGCCTCCCTCTGCCCCAGGCCCTGGGACTGCACATCCATGAGGGCTGCTGGGGCTCTGCTCCTTTCCCAGTACCTGGGAGGAGGGAAGTGGTACCTCCCCACCACACAGCCACCCAAGGAGGGTTCTTCTTTCATTAATTAGTTGTCACTAACCTGGTAACCTTGATTAAAAGTATCACAATTCCAGTCTCCCTTTAAAAGAAACCCAAAACAAATCCCAAGCTGTTTTGTTCACTACACCCAGCAAAACCACCAGCTGAGGATTTTAAGCAAGCTTTCCCAGGAGCATCTCAGTTTGGTGAGGTTTAGCACCGAGCAGGGTCCCCTTGGTTCCAGCCTCTACCAATCACAAAAAAAACCCCCACATTTCAAACGTGGTTTTGGCTAGTTTTTCCTACATTTATTTTTTACCCATTTCTCTTTGCCAGCTCCCTTCTCCCGCTTTCCGCTGACCCTTTAGCCCAAACAAACGCTGGCTTTGGGGAGAGAAAAAAAAAAAAAAAAAAAAAAGAAGAAAGAGCCCAGCGCAGCCCTTTGCGCCTGGCCCGGCATTCCAGCGCCGCGCTCCCGGCTCCACCAAGTCTGATTTGGGAGCGCTGCTGGGAGCTATTAGTTTACGAAAGGGCCAGCACGCCCACCCAGGCTCGGGCCGCAGAGGCTGGCTCCCCCTCCAGCGCTGCCGTGTGCCGCCGGCCCGGGCACAGGACGGCGGGCAGAGCGCTGGGCATCGCCCACAGCCCCGCGGGAGACCACAGTAATTAATGGCATGCTTATTAAGAGAGCTCAGCCTCCATCCAGGCTCCCCTTTCATCCCGCCCGTCGCTCCTTGTTGCCGTGTCCTGTAACCGCTTCTTCCCTTTTCGCATCCTTTTTCCGTTTCCACTGCCGTGCTTTTAATCTCTTCTTGCAATCTGCCTTTTTGCCTTATTTCTGCTCCCCTTCTCCACTCTCTGCTTCCACCATCTCCAGGCTCCTCATCTGCCTCCATCCCTTCCCCGACAGCACAGAGAATCCCCAGCAGCCCCAAGGGCTGATCCCGAAAATCATCACTGTCCTCCCAGCCACTGGAAGCCCATGGGATCTGCTGAGCAAGCTCAGCCACCTGCCCAGGTGTCTGCTGCCTGACCCTGTTACCTTCCCAGAATGAAAGCATGCAACAGCCTCCCAAAAATGTGTGCCGTGGGGAACTCGATGGCATGCTCTGCCAACAGCTGCCAGGCTTTGGCCAGCTCATTACCCCAAAACACCTGGTGTGGATGTAAGACAGAGTTAACTCCCCAAAACTGAGGATCAGCTCAGTGGTGGGAGAGGCACTGAGAAAGGAAAGGGGAAAAAAAAAAGCAGTGAAGCATCATTTTGGAGTCATCAGGGTTTTGACATTCTCCAACTGGCTTTTATTAGCATTGCATCTGTGTTTGGGTGCCTGAAGGAGGAAAAAAAAAATAAAAGGAAAGACTCATTTCCAGAGGTACAAAGCAATCAGCAGGTTCTCCGCACTTCCAGTGCCTCTGGAGTGCTTGGATGCAGCTCAAGGAGGACCAGGCACAGTGAACAAGGACCTGAAATTTTATTACCTTCCCCTCGTGCCGGAAGCAGAGCCCATTTGCAGATTTACAGCTCGTGTCAACAGGAAGTTCGTGTTTACAAGTTTCCTGGAAAAAAAGCCAGCATTCCTGTCCTCCACCACAGCCCGGTGGGAACGCTGCCTCCTGGGGGAGTGCTCAGATGGGTATGGGAGACAGGAATGAGTTTTACCCATGTAAAACATACAGACAAATAGATAAAGCTATGAAAAAAAAAAAATTTTTTTTGAAGGCCAGAAGGAGAACAGTAATTCAGCAATTTGGTGGAAAATGCACAGCAAGACAGCACAGCCGTGTCTGGAAAAATACTTTTGTAGCATCTGGGATTCACACTTCAAAGAAGCAGAAGAATTTTAAGAGGATGAAAAGCTATATTCAGGCTAACATGAATTTTTCTCCTTCTGGCCCAAGTCTCCTGTCATTTCCATTACACTGTTCCTCCAGGAGTCACAGCCAAGCTCAGCTGGTCACACTGGGGTGGGCCCTCCTCTCCCAATAAAGGCATGAATGGGACCACAGTGTGTCCTGTGGTGCTGCTGAATCCACCAGGATCCATCCATCCCCAAGCCCAGCCCCAGATGAAGCTGAGGACATTGTTTATTGCCTTCACAAACTGGAGCCCTGGGCCTAAACAGCCCTATCTTGTGAAACCTGGATTTTAAATCTTCTCTTTTATAAGGTTATTTAAAAAAAAATTAACAACAACAAACCAAACAAAAAAAACAAAAACAAAACTGAAACCAAACAAACAAACAAAAAAAATCACAATATTTGATTCAAAATTACACAAAACAAGAGGACATGAGGACAGCCAAAGGTCAAGGAGCCAGAGCTCTACCAGGATGCCAAAGACCCAAACCAGTAAATATTTATTTAGGCCGTGCTGTACAGTTTAGTAAAGACAGATATGGAGTGCTTAGGGAGGTATCTGATCTGAGAACATCCTGCTCCCAAGGAAAGATTCTGTCCTGACAGATGGACACTTTCCAACAGGAGGATGATCCGATCACAGGATCCCTCTGAAACAAACTCATTCAACAACACACAACAGGTACAGAAAACCAAGTCTCAAAAAGCCACACTTAACTTCTCCCTAGAGAAGGAGCTGGAGAAAACCAAGCTGACAAAGCACTCAGCCCACCCAGCCTGACCAGGATTTCACATGCAGAAGCTTCACACAACAGAGCTGAAGAGGGAACTCAGAATGGGTGCAGGCATCAGGTCCATCCAATCCCACCACAGCTGTCCCCAGCACAGACCTCCACTCAATCCCCAGGTATCTGAACTCTTTCCACACCAACCAGCAGCACTAAGAACAAAACTCCCAGTAGAATCAGAGGGATGAGAAGGAGAGAGTCACATAAAGGTCCCAAAAGTTATTTTTCCACCCTAAGTCCTTAGCAGGAAACCATTACTGAGGAGCTGCCTACCCTGGATCCGAGCATGTCACATCCAGGTGTCACCGTCCCTGTGCAGGAGGATGGAAAGTTCAAAGGGAAGATTTTGCAATAGGCTGAATGGAGGGTTTGCTGAAAACATCCCATCAAAGCAGGCAGGTGTCCTCTACCCCACACACTGGACACACGTGTTCAGGCAACTTCAAGAGCCAGGAGAACCTAAACATCTGTATGCAAATTTACAGGCAAAGAGAGGAAAAAGCAAGAAAATAACTACCTTCAATCTAAACCTCAGACTTACTAATTTTGAAACTTCAAATATCATCAAAATCTCAATTTTCTACACCATGAGTTACATTAAAAAAACAAAACAAAACAAAACAAACAAAAAAAAACCCACAAAAAACTCAGGGAGAAGAATGAAACATCTTAACTTAAAAAATAACAGTAAAAACCTGGAGGAGATAAAAAAGAGAGATTCACCAGCAAAACTCCTCTAAAGTGGGGTTGGAGTTGACGGCAGAGGCAGTTAAACTGCCGCATTCTGGAAAGAGCTAATTTGATTTGGCTGTCACTACTGGGGGGGGGGGAAACCCAACAGAACTAAAGCAGCTCAAACACAAATTTACTTCCTCTTCATTTCATTAATCCTACCCAGGGCTGTGGCCCAGGTGAAGCTGAGTTTATTGCCCACAGCCTGCTCTGGGGTGTGCTCTGCCCAGGTGAGCCAGCACCTCCCGGGGCTGCTCTGAACTTCTCCCAGCTGTGTTTTCCCCAACTCCCAAACCTCCCCACCTGGTTCTGCAGATGGAGCAGCTGCAGTTGAAGGCAAACACCTGGTGAGCCACAGCCCTGCCCTGCATTGCAGAGGGGGATCAGAGTTACAGCAGCTCCTGCCCTATTTAAGGCCGTGTCAGGGTTGTAAGTGCTGTGTTTGTGGTTAATAATCTGCCTCCTTTGAGCCCAGGAAACCTGAAAAGCTCAGCTGGGCAGTTTTGCACTGACCAGCCACCAAAACCCTCCTGAAGGCGTGGAAAGGAGTGGTAAATCCAGCACAGGTCCTGCTCAGAGCAGACCACCACTGGATGCTCCAGTGACTGTACCCCTACAACAGCTGCATTTCTCACCCACCCACCAGCTTTGGGCTGCACCAAGCCCCCAGCACAGAGCTGCAGGTGTGTCCAGGCTCCCTGATGGGCTCCAGGCTGGCAGGAGGCTCCTTTGGGACAGAGGAAGGAAGACCCTGGTCCTGCTCACTGCTGATGTCTGACCTGGTGAATACTTGAAAATTCACTTCTCTTAGAAAGCCATCTGACAAATACTCATCCTCTAGGGAATGCCATGACGAGCAGAGCAAGACAAGTACTAGGACCATTTTTTAAGGGATTTTTCCAGCAGTCATGTCAAGTAACACCTCCCTTCAAGTCAATACTGCAGTCTGAGCAGGCTTTTAGTCCAACAGGTCATTCTTCCTGGAGACTCCTTACAACTAAGCAGCAGCATCATACAACCAACCTAGTTAGCAGTGCTGCTTCAGCATTTCTTTGCACCATTTCCCTCCAAGTTCTTGGTCAGTGATGGCAATATTTATATTAAGAACACAAGGGTATATAACTAGAAGACTACAAACAGGAGAGGCAGACAGTGCATTTAAAAAAAAACAAAACCAAATCCAGCAGGCTACAGACATTGATGGTCACCAAAGCACCAGCAAAAGAAGCTGTTTGTTACTTGGCAGTAATTTTCAAGTGACCTGAGCTGAATTCAGTATTGTAGTCAGACAGGAAAAAAAAAATCCATGAGAAATGCTCGAGGCCAGCTTGGAATGGGCTCTCAGCAACCTGGGATAGGGGAAGGTGTCCCTGCCCACAGCAGGGGTTTGGAACAGGATGATCTTTACGGTCCCTTCCAACCCAGCCATCCTGGGAGTCCACGTAATAAAATGTTGGGGGAAAGGGAGATAATTTAAGGGCTAAATTAAATCTTGCAAGGCCAAACTGACAGGAATCAGCTCCAGAAAGCCTGCAGGGTCAACTTGTATTGACTACAGAAGATCCTTGTGCAAATGAAAAGGTTTCCCTGCCTGTTTGTTTCGGCATATGGAAACACCGCACATTCACTCCCTGAGGTTCGCACCGAGGCTGTTAAATGCCAGGACGAGTCTCAGGACTGGGATGTTTGGATGGCAAGGAGTGCTGGAGGTGCAGCCTGCTGCCACTCTCCCACGTGCTCAGGAGTGGAGTCAAATCAAGGCGACATTTGTAACAGCCCCTCTGGGCCCCGTTTCCAAACACCTGCATCCCTGTGTCTCCTGGGTCCCCGGCTCTCCTGTTCCTCAGTGCAACTCTGCAGGCAGGAGCAGCTCACTGTGAAAATGCAGAGTGCCTGCCTTCCTCACCCATGCAGAACAGCTAATCCCAGCAGGGTAATCCTGCTTTAATGAGAAAACTATAGGACCTTTGATAAAGCATATAAATCTTATAAAAGCCCTGCTACGACGTTCCTTAGTCTCTGGGACAGGGTGACCGACCTCTAAAATGAATTTTGCATGTGGCTGTCTCAAGCTGTGGAAGGTAACACGTGGCAGGGAGAGCAAACTGCTCCCTCTTGTTTGCAAGACACCATAAAATCTGTAACAGTGCTGGAGGCGAATTTCCCATGCCTCTGGACATGTGTGCCTCTCCATCAACAAAATACCTCATCCTCTGCCTGCCCCAGGAGCCAGAGGACACCGTCATCCCCCACTCCTGCTCTCCAACTCACAGCACACTTCCCCAAATGGGAATGGCCATGACAGAGCTGACCTGCCCCAAGTCAGTGGCTCCAAAGGGCCAGCAATTTCCTACAGCCCAACCAAGAGCTGGGAGATGGCAGGCACTGCGTCAGAGCCAACCTGGGCTGCAGCGCAGCTGCTGAGCTCCAAGATAAACTTTGGAGCCTCTGCCAAACTGGGAATCTGTGTCAGGTTTTGTGTGACAAAAAAAAAAAAAAAAAAAGAAAAAAGATTTGAGAACAATTCCTCATTACAACTTAGGTGTAGAAATCCACAGACACTTTTTTCTGACCTCACAAGACCTTGCTCCAGCACCGGAGGAGAACCCAGTGAATTGACATTTCAACACTTTCTTTTCCCCTCAAGTACAAACACACAACTGCTGAGAAAAAGCAGTGATGCTCTGACCTGACACGACCAGCCGTGTTGAGGAATAATTCCTGTGCTGTATCAGTGACTGGAATTACCAGGGCTTTGCCAACAGTTTAATGAGATGGAAACTCACGCTCCCACTGCCAGAATTTGTTTGTCGGGCCATAAACTATTTAGATGCCCTGAATATTTTGCTCCTGTGTTATAAAACAGGTGTGAAGAGGTGCATCTCCATTCACGGAGCTGCTGCTTGGAGCAGCACAGCCTTTAGGACAGATCTAAATTCCTGGTGTGCTGTCCATTGGCCTGCCCTTCACCAAAAGGGGCTCTCAGAGCCTGGATGGGGACTGGGTCACACCTGCCCAGAGTCCACCTGAAGCTGGAGCAGCTCTGATGGTGCTGCCAGGTTCCCCAGGGCCTCCCAGGCCACCTTAGACCAGCAGGAGCAGCAGCAGGACAGGAAAAGCACAGTGCTGGTGGAAACTGAGGCCATCCTTACACAAGGGAAAAGGGGAGATTCTGTGCCAAGCAAACTATCTCGTTTTGTACCTGTGAGACTGAAGGCAAGAATTCCTGCACGGATCAGATCCTGGTCTTTGGTGCTCAAGAGTCCTTACACCAGAAGGGTAGTCCTCAGCACTGATGGAGGATCAAGATGTGGCAAACGATGTCCAGGAGCAGTGACTGAGCCTACAAGTGTTTTTTTCTGAGCATATTTTACCATAAAAACATAACAAATTTCATTCCATTAATTTCATCTCAAACTTAGCTTTCTTAATTAGAGGTACAGAGCTCAAGGGAAACTGCTGTAATTATTAAATGGGAAATAAAACCTGATGAACACAGTAACTGCAGTGACTGAAAACTTAAATAAAACTGGCAGAAGACAAATCAAGAAAGATCTAAAAATCACCTGCTCAACAGTTTGTGTGCTCTGATAGTTATTTACCTATTCACAGGCACAGAGGTTTTATTCTCTCTCTTGCTAAATTCAGTACTACACAAGAAAAAAAGGAGTTGTTCAACGAGACAAATATATTCAAGAAGAAAGCAGCCAGACTGCCTGGGAATGTTTTTGGAGTACTCCAGGGCAAAACCAAGACTCCTCCTCAGAAGATTCCATCAAATTAACTTCTAGGTGCTCAGCATGCCTAGATAAAGAGGGAAAACCCAGCCTTCATGGAAAAAAATCATCCCCTGGGGGGATAAAAGGACACCAGCAGTGTACTCTGGAATGTGGGAGCTCAGGTGGGCCAGGGGCAGTGATCTGAAGTCGGGTGTTTTGCAGCAGAGGGTGAATGAACACCAGTAAACGCACGAGGGTGATATCCACAAGGCCAGTGTGAGCTGACTTGGGAGTCACAAGAACAAGCCCCTGGCTGTGTGACACAGCTCCTGACCCGTGCTGGCTCAGGAGTGGCCATGCCTCTCTGGAAGAACATTCCTGAGGACGACACGGTTCCCCAGCACCACGTAAAGTACAGCGTGTCTCCTTACTCACCACGGAAGGTGATCCATCAGCATCTGTAGTGTGAAGAGGGAAGCAAACAGCAGAAGGAAAGCAAAGTGCTAGAAAGAATTCCTGGCTAGAATTTGCTGCTTTAAATCTTCCCGTGAACATGGGCTGTGAGCTGCAGAACGACACACTCACACCGGGAAAGCAAAATGGGTACAAGGCTCCCATCCAACTCGGATTTAATGGCAGAGAAGATAGATCTGCTCTTTGAGAAAAATCCCAATTGTTGATTTCTATTTTGTCTGGCGATGGAGCACAGTATTCCTCCTTCCTTCCTGCCAAAAGTGGTGGAAGTACGATGTGCTTTAAAGTAATTACAGCAGCTCATCCCAGAAGTGGCTGCATTTCAAACGAGGCAGGAGATGCACAAGTGGGGAGTGGCTGCTCCCAGCTGAATGTTGAACCTGCCTTCAGACCTGGGGATGAAAAGGTTCTCTCCAAAACAAACCACCGCGTTTGCTTCTGGTACCTGTCCAGTTTGTCCCCTTGTGGTACACCTAACCCTGCTGCACCTCCGTGGATGGCTGGAAAACCCAGGCAGTATGGCACAATGTGGCACCCATGGGCAGGACGTGCCTTCCCTACAGGGACTTAGCTTGAGCCAAGTTTTTTTGAACTGGTGTCTCTCTGACTCCTCAGCAAAACTGGCAAACATTTGTCTGTGCCAAGCCTGTACCCCTCTAAACACGGCAGTATTTGGAAGTGTGCAGTATTTTCATTATTGGCAGAACAGCCATAATTATCCCAATAAAACTATTACTATACTGGGCCTTTGATCATAAATAGAACTTAATGGATTTTATTGCATCCCAGGAAGCAAGAGCTACAGAAAAGTATTGCTAAATGTGCTTTTCTACTACCTATCAATTTCTCCTAAACACTCAGCACTTAAGAAATACCCAAAGAAACACACTGCTCTCGCTGCATAACCATTGCAAGTTCCCCCCTGAGCCCTTCCCCTTCAGCCAGCTCGTAGGGGACGTTTCAGCAGCTGAAAATTAAAGGGTCACAATATTGAGCCTTCAGGTATCAAGTTCACAATGGAAATAGCAGCTGACACAGAAAGGGCTCCGCTGAGCACGGCGGTGATAATTCTGTTGCCTCAGAGCTGGAAGCAGCTCACTGACACAAAGTTTGTTATTTAACTCAGCGAGGAACGAAATAAAGTGCCGCAGCCGTGGCTTTATTCCTTACACAGCCTCTTTCAAATCATTCTCCACACCGAAGACACGCTAGCAGTGAGTCTTTAACTCTGGCTGCAGTATCCTCCTTAAACCCAAATAATTCCCTGCCAAGTGCTGGGGAAGGCAGTGATGGAAGGACTGCTTGTCCTGCAAACTCTTTTCCTGAGCCCATCTCCCAGAAAACTTCACAGGAGCCGAACACCACTAGATACCACAGGTCCATGACAAAATGACAACAAATCCGGGATGTCCTACAGTCCAAGTGGCCTCATGGAGAGGGGCAGGAACAAGGAGGACTTCAGTGGGGCAGCCAGACACGCCAGCTTCCCACTTGCCCCTGCTCACACAATGCAGGAAAAGCCATCCTGCCACCCCCGGGGACTCCCCACCTGGCCCCGCTCCGCGGTGACAGCCCAGGCCTGCTGCTCTCTCCCAAACAGATGCATTCATTCTCCTGAGAGCCTCCCACGTCTTATCTAGCTGGCAGTTCCCAAACGTCGAGCGCCAAGTCCGGCTAAAACCACTTTAAGCTCTTTTAGGCAACAATTCCTGAAAGCGTTTTGGCAGGGGACGAGGGAGGCGGGCCGGCGGCCCCGGGTCCCCCCGCGCTGTCCCGCCGGGATGGGCACGGAGAGCAACCCCTGCAGCCCGCTCCGGAGATGCTGTAAACAGGGCCTGGCACAGCAGTGCATGTGTAGTTTACTGAGATGCCTTGCTTCGAGCGAATTTGCCTCTCAACACATGGCCAAACTCTCACGCAATAAATTAACTATTTGGCAGCCACCGAACTAGCGCTGGAGCCAAACCAATTAGGGTTTAATGTGATCCCAATTTCCTATTTCTGAGACGGGGGTCGGAGAGGCGGGGGGGAGAAGGGGGAAGAGGAGGGAGGGAGAGCAAAGTAAATCCCCTCCCGGTTTATAAATCCTTGCCAATCATCCCAGATAAACCTGTCACCCGCAGCTCTAAATCTGTATTTGCACTCGCGTGCTCCGAGGGACGCGGTGGGAAAAGGCGCATCGGATGCAGCCAGCCTGACTCCTGACATGTGTTTTCCATACTTGGGAAATTCAATCATTTAAAAAATATTTACCAAGCTTTGTCTTTAATTAGAAAAACATGACGACGGATAAGGCGAGTTATTGTTCCTAAGCTAAGAAATGTCAGAGATCCTCATGATGTCAGAAGATAAACCCCATCAGCGACCCGCGGACCCGCTGCCAGCGCCGCAAATGTTTCGAGGGATTTTTTTTCATCTCCCCTCAAAGTTCAGCGCTTTCCAGTCTCAGTTCACCGGTGGCTTCTTGGCCCCCAACAAAGCTAATCATGGAGGAGGAGGAGATGGGGGGAAGGCTCCTGCAGCAGATCTGCCAGACGGGTGTTTTAATGCAAACGAGCTCGCACAACGGGGGAGGAACAGAGGAACATTTGACTTCTTTGTGTTTTAACATCCTGCCTCTGGTACCTCCCCTGCACAAGTAATTACCTGCCCTCAACCAAGATAAGCAAATTAATCTCATCTGCACCTGGAAATGCCGCAGGCTGAGCTGTCCCCACTCTTTGAAAAAGTGTGAAATTAAGTTTCTGCTTAGCCAAGACCCAGGGAAATGCTCGCTCTCGGGAACACAGCCACAAAATATCGCAGCCCACAACACCCACCTAAGAAAAGAGGCTGCCTGGGCTCCGAGCAGACAGCCAGGAGTTCTGCCTGCCCGGGACCACGTGTGACCCACACTGCAGCCCCTGTCCCACCTCTGTTTGATCCAACACCTGCAGCCAGATCCGGAGAAGCTCCGCAGGCAGGATGCACAACTTTCAAGTCTAAAGCAAATATTTGTTGGCCGACAAACAGAAGATAGGCGGGATGTGATGAGCTGTCAGGCCCGTCTGTGTGCTCACCACTCCTGTTAAGGTGACTGAAGAGTCTTTGCCGAGCAGGAGGGGGTCAGGAAGGGTCCCTGGAGTGGCTCCCAGCGCTGCCAGGCTGTTGTGTGCCACCAGCGCCAGGAACTGCTCGACCCAACCACCCCCCACTCCCACACACCCCAAACACTGCAGCCTCCCTGCTCTACCTCGAGGGCTTTATCCCTCCTCCTCCCCCTCCTGTTGCCTCTGTTGGCAGAAAAGGCGGGATCAAACACACACAAAGGCCAGGTGGGAGCGTGTCAGGTGACAGATTTGGAGGAACTTCCTGCTCCAGCAGCCAGGTGCACTGCTAGGGACTGAAAGCCAACTCCCAAGAGATCATCAGGATTAAAAAGTACGGATAAGCAGGGAGAAGCTGGTATTGATGCAAACAAACTGCGTGTCTGTCGAGTCCAATCTTACAGCAATAAGTCTGCAAGCACTCACTATTTGTTTGATTATTTTATATCCACAGAAAAAAAAAAAAAAAAGGCTAATCCTGCATTTTCCATTCAAAACCATACCTGTGATGAGTGAATTTTGTAGTATTTTTCAAATATTTTTTTGCAAGCTTTGAAGTGTCACCCATGGCCCCAAAGCCAAGCCAAGAGCATGCCACGTATCTTGTGAAAATACCCTTGCAACCCAAGGCTGAGGGCTATTAGCAATGACTACCTTAAATACCGACATAAATCTACACTGCAGAAAATCCCTGCCTGAAAAGTCTCCTCCTTTAAATTATCCCAAGTGTGCAAAGCACATCACTGAGGAAAACATATGTGCAGAACTTGACCTCGAAGTCCGAGTGCCAGAAAAGCTGCTACCTGTGGAAGTTAGTGCTGCTCTCTCATGAAATGGAGTAAAAAGGACATTTTAATTGACTTCTAAGGTCAAGGTTGATTAACCTGGAGTGCACAAATACAGCTGAAATGACATCCAGGATAGCTCTGTAGCTGAATCAAACAAGGGTGCGCATAACCCTGGATGTGGCACAAAGAGATGGGAAGGTGAGAGGGACACAGGAGGAGTTTTAAGCCCCAGACACTGGCTGGACAAATGCCCTCAGAGAAGTGGTTTTCTGGAAGAGTTCCAGGAAAATCACCAGTCTGGGTGGAAACTCTTCCCCTGGGACTTTTTACATCAGAGGGGGAGAGGTGGATTCACTTCTCACCTTTTTGAGTCTTACAGCCACCTCCTTCTCCTGAAGGGGAAGAGTTCACCTCTGATTGTTGCCAGCAAGAGGGAAACCTGAGCAGTTCCCCCGCCTCCAGTGGCTCATGGCAGCCTCTCGGGGTGCCTGTGACTCCTTGGCAGCTCAGGACGATGGAAAGCACTCAGCTCACTATTCCACTCCAGTCCTGCTTCCAACAGAGTCAACTCCACAACCTCTTCCCCAAGCACAAGCTCTTTTCAATCCTCAGAGCACCTGCAAATCAAAAAACTCTTTTTCTTTTCTCTGACTGCTTTAAAATGCCAATTTATTTCACTCTCCCGAACACTGGAACAAAGGAAGAGAAACACCTAAAGCCTTTCATTTTACAGTATATGAAAATCAAGACTAAGTCCCTGACTGATCCATTTCAATTTCTGGCCATTGGAAATATCCAGGTAAGAAGAGCATATTCATGAGAGCCAGTACGTGCCTGAAAGGAACATGGAACATCCCAAAGTTTCAAAGCAGTCCCACATTTCTCCTTTGTTTCCCCATTGTTAGTTTCACACTGAGCACTGATCCACTTCTCTGTAACACACACCCAAAGAAATCAAGCAACCGCCGGACACTGCCAGGACCTGTAAAATACACCAGGAATCATCAGGCTATGCAGATAATTAGATTTATAAAAATTGTGAGTCTAAAGCTGATTATTCACTTTCTTGAGACCAAAGATAAACCCCAACAGTGTTGTTGGGCTGACACTGGGCCCAAGAACTGAGTGATGTCTCGTGCAAGTGTTCACACTGTTCAGTAGCTGGGACTAACAGGGCATCCTCACCTGATCTATCTACAAAGGTCCTGATAACCACAGCACACATCTATGTGCTTATCTTTATAAAGCAGCTGCATGGCTCACCAGGCCTATCCTCAGCATTCCCCAATGGATGCTGGGCCACAGACACATTAAACTGAACAAAAAATAACACTTGAGCTCCGACTGAGTCACTCCAAGCATTCCAGGTGCCCTCACCCTCTCCTGCCAGGGGCTATGGCCTTGCTGTCCCTGCTGCCATAGGACCAGTGATTCCTTGCTCAGTTCTGTCAGCAGGACCCAGATGAAAAGGTCTAATCACAGAGTAACAGACTGGTTTGGGCCGTGAGGAACCTGAAAGACCACCTTGTTCCACCCCCTGCCATAGGCAGGGACACCTTCCACTGTCCCAGGCTGCTCCAAGCCCTGTCCAGCCTGGCCTTGGACACTGCCAGGGATCCAGGGGCAGCCACAGCTTCTCTGGGCACCCTGTACCAGGGCCTCCCCACCCTCCCAGGGAGGAATTTCTTCCTAATTTCAGACATGGTTTAATATTGCAAAACTCAGCAGCTACATACACATCCATACATTCCTGCCATGATCCAATAAAACATTCAAACTAGTTTTCCTGTGTTGCAGAAAGTGTCACAGCCGAGAGGAACCGGTTTCCATACCCACCCTGAAGCTATGAGGGAGGCACAAGATCCCTGCCTCCCTTAGCTCCAAATAGTTTTAGCAATATTTCAAAGGTCTGACTCTCCTCCCTGCGCTCAGCCTGAGGGAAGCAGGGAATCTGACCAGCCTCTGCACACACCACTGAGCTGCACCACGAGCAGACACACTGGGTGGGATTTGTTTCACCCAGCTCCTCACTGCCCAAGCCTAATCCATCTCTCCTGGACTCCCCTTGCCGTCAGTGAAAAAGCCCAGGCACCTCTAGGGTGGAATTTGTCTCATTCAGAGAGAGGTGTCCAAGGCTGGGGGGATGATCACCCCCAGCAGCGCCTGCTTCTCCGCTGTGACTTCAAAGGGAGCCTGGGGAGAGGAGGCTGGGCACAGACTCTGGACAGCAGGGTTAAAGCACATGATCTCACCGAGCTCCTTCTGTGGGGCCTTTTCCTCAGGGCTGACAAAATGAAGGTTAGGAGCCAGGTGCCAGGGCTCTCCAGAGCCACGTGGATGTGGACAGGGCTCTCCCACCACGGCACTCTCCAGGCACCTGGGACAAAATCCACATGCCTTGACAGATTCACATATTTTTAACTGCCTTAAGGGGTAACAGCCTCACCCCAACATCGCCACACATTCTGCCCTAAGCAGCACAATAAAGTATAAAACCACCCTCTGCAACTTCTGTCACTCGGTAATTCCTTCTCCATATCGGGAATGCAGCTTTCAGAGTGGTTTCCACATTAGCATCAGCGTCTATCTTTACACTGCTTCCCAATGAGCAATCACACTTCATTTTAAAATTCCTGAATTTCCCGAGCCTTGGGATGTGCTTTTAACCGCTTTTCTCCCTTTCCCGAGCAATGACTTATCCACGGAGTCACCTTGAGGCCGCGCTCCAGCCCGTGTGTAATGGACATCGCTACACACAGACATCCCGGCACCTCGCTCCTCATCCCGGGATGGCTCAATTTCCATCCCCAATCGCGGACAAACAGCACAGGCCACAGAAACGCTCAGGGGGCTCAAATACGGTGAGAGGCACCACGTGCTCTCCTGCCAACCTCATGGTTTCCGGAGGGCACAAGGCTTCTGGCAACAAACCCGGGGTTTTGGGGGGATCAGTGCAAAGGGAGCAGGGGCTCCGCACCTCCCCAGCCGCACGCAGGGCGGGCGCTGCTGCCAGCGGGATTTCTGCGCACAGGACTCACACAGGTGCCAGGTCGCTGCGGTCCGCAGGAGGGCAAACACCCGTGCCCAGCTCGGGGGGGTGTTTCACTGCCCAGCACTCCCGGGGACACTTCACAGCCGTGTTTTACTGCTGGGAACGTGGCGAGAGCCGGCAGAGCGCAAACCCGCTTTGGCTGCAGCACCGCAGGGCGGGCACGGCCGGCCCCAGCCGCGGCGGCCGCTCCCGTGTTCCCAAGCCCCTCCAGCCTGGAAATCCCACAGAGCCCCGGGCAGCGCCGGGCTGCCCGTGCGGCCGGGGGTCCCCGAGGCCCACACGCGGCGTGCTGAGAAACGCACACGACCCAAACTACAATTGCAGACCGCGACACAAAGCGGTGCCCCCCNNNNCCCTCCGTGCCCCGCTCCCCCGGCCCGGCCCGGCCCGGCCCCGGCTCTTACACTGGCAGCTCCCCGGGATCCCCACCATGGCCCGGCTCCGCGGCGCCTCCCGCCCGGCCCGGCCCGGCCCGGCCCGGCCCGGCCCCGCCGTGACGAGCG
>VXBN01015737.1:740861-764210 GCA_013397395.1 Sinosuthora webbiana
CCGCCTCCCCTCGACGTGTTACACACCTGTACACACCCAAAAGGTGCTACAGTACCTGTATAAACACACCCAAAGGTGCTACAATGCCTGTACACACACACCCAAAAGGTGTTACAGTACCTGTACCTACACACCCAAAAGGTGTTATTGTACCTGTACATACACACCCAAAATGTGTTACAGTACCTGTACAAACTCACCCAAAGGTGCTACAATGCCTGTACACACATCCCCAAAGGTGCTACAGTACCTGTACACACACACCTAAAAGGTGTTACAGTACTGGTACATACACACCCAAATGTGCTACAATACCTGTACAAACACACCCAAAAGGTGTTACAGTACCTGTACACACATACCCAAAGGTGTTATAGTACCTGTACACACCCCCCCAAAAGGTGTTAAAATACCTGTACACACCCAAAAGGTGTTACAATACCTGTACACACACACCCAAAAGTGCTACAATACCTGTACAACCCCCAAATGGTGTTAAAATACCTGTGCACAGCCCCAAAGCTGCTACAATACTTGTACATCCCAAAAGATGTTACAATACCTGTACACAACCCCAAAGGTGCTACAATACCTGTACACCCCAAATGTGTTTAAATACCTGGATACAACCCCCCAAAATGTTACAACACCTGCACCTCAAGGTGTTACAATATCTGTACCCCAAAAAGATGTTAAAATACCTGCACACAACCCCCAAAGGTTTTGCAAAAGCTGTACCCCCCAAAAAAGGTGTTACAATACTTGAGGATGGATAGGTTTGTCCCCAGCCCTGCCCCAGTGCCTCAGCTGTTGTAACCAAAGCAGTTTTGCTCCCTCCTGGCACTTCCCACATTCCAAGCCCACCTCTAAACCACATCCACAAAGTGTCCCAGGGAGTCTTGCTGCAGTCAGATATCCTTGGCAAACGTGAGATGTGTTTCCACTCCTACAAGCTAAAGCTGTTATTGCATAGGTACCTTAAAACTTAGAAATACCAGAGTTTGGGATCATGAGAGCTTCACTGATAGCCTGAGACTCCTATTCAGGGTTTGTCAAGTCTGCAGCCTCATAGGATCCTGGAATATCCCTGAGTGAGATGGGATCCACAAGGATCATCCAGCCCAGCCCCTGTCCCTGCACAGACACCCCAACAACCCCACCCTGGGCATCCCTGGCATCTCCTGGAGGTCTGGCAGCCTCAGGGCCGTGCCCATTCCCTGGGGAGCCTGGGCAGTGCCAGCACCTCTGGGGAAGAACCTTTTCTTTATGCCAGAGTCCACTCAGCATCTGAAAATGAAGTACAGCTTTGCTCCCATCCTGGAGGGATTTGCCAGTTTAGGGTTCTCTGGGAGGCTGAAAACACACCAGCTAGGTGAGGAATATCCCAAAAGACTTGGGAGTAACTGTAGGAGGAAGATATGTGCCTGCAAATTGGGTTACAGCTGGGGTTTCCCTTCCCAGCAATAAAATCTGTATGTGGTCCTGGGGCAGGGCCAGGACCCAGTCTCCTGCCCTAGGGAGATGTCCTCACCAGTTACCAAGTCATGCTGGTGCCAGTGTGGCTATGGATGTCCTGCTTCAGCCTAGGAAGAGCTCACTCCAGTGAAAGAGAGCTGCTGGGATGTGGCAGCAGATCCAAACTGCCCTTCCCAAGGCACTGTCCATGCCCTCAAGTCACTGCCTGTATGATCAAGGCAGTGAGATCTGTGAGCCCTCCTCAGGGAAACAAGGGCACACAGGTCAGGGCTGCTGTTTCCAGCAGGACCCAGCGAACTGGGTTTGACCTGCCCCAGTTCTGGGCTGGTGGTTGCCCCTGGCCAGCCCAGCCCTGCAGCTCAGCACTGTTCCCCTCCTGTGCTCACTGAACCACAGACTCCGTTGGAGTTTGCCGGCCAGGAACGGGCATCTCTTGGGCCCAGATGTCCCAGGATGGAGCGGATCCAAATTTGCACTAAAAGGGCAGGAGCATCCATCCAGTCCCATTGTCTTGGTTTTAACTTTGTGGCTTTGCCTCCTCCCCGGCCCCTCTCTGCCAGAGCCCACATCCCCCGTGCCGCTCTTATCTCCTGCCTGGCTGCCTGCAGCCTGGCTCTGGCCTGTGTTTGCCACCACTTCATTTCTGTGTCATCTACAGCCTCACTGGAGCCAACTTGACACCGGTGGAGCAGAAAGGGCCATTGTGTGGGGTGCTGATAAGGGCTTTGTTTTTATTTAGCTGGTCCCTGAAGCCTGTGAAGCTCGGTGGAGAGTGGCAGGCTGGGCTCCATCCGAGCCCACCATGATGGGAACAGCTTCCCAAGACACCTGAATGTGCCAGTCACAGGCTGGCATCTCCCTGAGGCTCACCCAGGCTGAAGCCCTCTTTGTGCTGAGGGCACAGGAGATGGAGCTACTGTGGTGACAGTGTGGGGCTGTTGCTGCCCTCCAGAGCACCACAACCTTGAGAGACAAGCCCTGGCGTGAAGTGTCACTCCTCAGATTGAGGAGAGGGTGGCGAAGACTGGGAGAGCAAAGCAGAGCTCTGGGATGTGCTGGGGAAAGCTTTGAAGGAGCAGCAAATGTATTTTCATCTTCCTTTCTCTTCCAGAGCTTTGATGGTGGCCAAGGTGAAGCTGTGGTGGGCACAGGGTCTGCATTGCTGCTTGGTTTCTAAAGATGGAACAGCTGCTTTGGAAATCCCAAAGAGGAGAGGACTGTCTAAGTAACACCCCTGGAATACCAGGAAAAGGTGCACACAAAGCTTGCTCTGGCAGGCTTCAATGCTGGTGAAGGGTGTAGCTGATCATGACAGCAGTTTTGGGGACATTTTCATAGATTTGTGTGACTTCCCCACAGAGGCAGCACCATGTTTGAAATGTGGCCATCCTGCTGCTCTCCAGTCCTCTAGGGAGGGGAAGTGGTGTGAGCAGGGAACGGGATCTCTGTGCGCTCTCTCAGATGTGGGATGAGTGGCGTCAGGGTCCTGGGTGAGATGTGGGCATGGTCTCGTAGGGAGGACGAGCTCCAGACCCTGATGAGGGGGTCTGAGTGAGCAAGGGGAGCATGTCACGTGGAGATACCCTCTGCCACAGCCTGCCCCACAGGGAGCTCTCCTTCCCCACCTCCACCCCCCAGATTTTAAACCACGCAGTGAACCCAGCTTGTCTTGTGCTCTGTGGAACAACAACCATCAAACGAAGGTGTCAGATGCAATTTTTCCTCTGCTGGTACACTGATAGAGCAGGGTTTATTTGCTCCAAGAGAAAAAACCCACCCAGCCTTTATGAGTCTGGATTTCTGTGCTGCGTCCAACCGAGCAACACCTGTTCACTCAGCTGATGCTGCTGTATGTCCTTGAAATAGGCTGGTGGATGAGAGAGGAGGCTCTACAGGCATGTGGACTTCATTTGGAACCCTTTTCTTTTTATCACTTGAACACATCATGTATTTGGGACGAGAAAAAGGCTTCTCAGCCCAGTGCAAGTGTGTGGGGACGCACATGCTGGAGAGGTAGATACATATGTCTCAGTATTTATATACATCTATCACACCCGAGTGAGCAGCCACAGTTTTGCAAACAGCATTTTTAGGACTATGAATACACAGCCACTACACAGGGTATGTATCTGTGGCCAGTAAACCACCAAAATATTCATACATGCCCTCCAGAAGTCAAGAGATGCTCCCAGCAGCTTTAGAACATTTAATTGGATCTCAGGCAGTCGGGTCACAGACACTTTTTCCATGGTGAATTCTCTATCAGGTGCACAATGGTGCTTGCTGTATGAGCAGGTACTTGGCCTCTGCCCTGGTTATTTGCTGTCATCCCACAGCTCAGCTCGTGCCATGCTGAGGGAGCTGTGCTCTGAAGATGTTTTTATTCAGTTCTGTTTGCTGCCCTGTCACATCCTTACCCTGACCTGAGCATTGATGTGAAGCACCATTCTGGCTTTGGGCCCCGTCCTGAAGGAACCGTGCTCCTTCAGCTCGTGTGAAAGTTCTACCAAAGGGAACAGGATGGACAGGAGGGACATGGAGCTGTTGGAGCAAGTCCAGAGGAGGCCACCAAGGTGATCAGAGGGATGGAGCAGCTCTGCTGTGAGGAAAGGCTGATATAGCTGGAATTGTTCAGCCTGGAGAAGAGACACTTCAGAGTGAGCTAATTGTGTCCGTTCAGTAGCTGAAGGGAGCCTGCAAGAAAGATGAAGAGAAACTGTTTACAAGGGCCTGGAGGGACAGGACAATGAGGCATGGCTTCAAACTGAAAGAATGAAAGAGAATAGGTTTAGATTGGGGTATTGGGGAAAATTTCTGCCCTGTAAGAGTGGGGAGGCCCTGGCACAGGGTGCCCAGAGAAGCTGTGGCTGCCCCTGGATCCCTGGAAGGGTCCCTGGCCAGGTTGGACAGGGCTTGGAGCAGCCTGGGAAAGGTGTCCCTGCCCATGATGAGGACGAGATGATCATTAGGGTCCCTCAAACACAAACCTTCTTTGAATCTGTCATTCTATGAGACCTCATAGCCTGGAGTCCCCCTCTGAATAAAACCAACGTGACAGAGCTGGCTGCAGGCTGCTGAGCTAGAGTGAGGGAAGGTCTCAGTGAGGACTGTGGCCCTGGGTGGAACAAGTGCTCCCAGGCAAAGATGTATGGCCAGCCTTGCTCCCCACAGCCTTGTCCTGCCTCTTCCTCACCCCTTTTCTGCCTCCTCCCAGTTCCACACCAGCTCAGTCCTTCCATTTCCTCTACAGTGAGGGCAGATCTGGTGGCAAAGATTAACGGCTTTGACCAAAGAACAGCAAACACAAAAGCAAGAGGGAACGTTGTTTGGAAATCTCTCATTTCACAGGTATTTGCAGCTCTAAAAATGCTGAATGAAAGACTTTACTGTCATAGAAATGAGTGGGAAATGAGATAAAGGATTTCTCTCACAGGGCAGGCCAGAGTACCCTGCTTGCTTCCTTCACTGAGAACTGATTTTCCAAACAAGGAAAACAGAAAGTTTAGTACAGGCATCCTTAACAAGGGTGAGAACTGAGTGAAAGGAGAGTGAGGCAGATGGTGCCAGAAGGGAGGTCTGGAGGTCGGTGGAGTTTCCCAAGGTCAGCCCTGGTGTCCAGTCAGTGTTTCTCCTGGCACAGTGTGAGTGGTCAGCATTGCCTGGAGAGGCAGGCAGTGTGTCCAGGGGGAGGGGATGGGATCTCATCGAGCAAAAACTTCTGGAGGAGGGGGTGGGTGGGATGAGACCCGTTCAGCAGGTGGGAGGCAGAGCACTCAGCGGCTGTCAGCCCAAACAAGCAATAATTCTGTGATAAAATCTTGGGACATTATTTATCATGCAGGTCCCTTTCTTCAAACACAAATGTTTGAGCATGAGGGTGTCCAGCCCAGCTTAGAAGCTGTAATCCTGTCCTGAAACCATCTCGGATCTTCCTCGTTTGTATATTCAAGCTGATGGTGCTTGCTGCAGCCATAAAGAGGCTGATGCCGTTTTGAATATCTTATTTGTTTTCCAGAGGCCATCTGGCTGCATTTCTTCATTGTTTGAGAAAGCAGTGGCACTGTCAGTGCTGCATTACCCAAAAAATGCCCCGTGCTGAGAGAGCGAGTGACTGGAGAGGCAGAAAAGAGACGTGTGAGCACTCAGCAGTCGGAGCTGCGCATAAGGGCTGTGAGATCACTTTATGAGATCTCTCACAACTCACTGAGAGGAATTCACTGTTCAGGACCCCCGGAGCCAGGGAGCAGCTCCTGTGCCATGTCATCAACTCCTGTGCCATGTCATCAACTCCCGTGCCTTGTCACCAGCTCCTCTGCGATGTCATCAGCTCGTCCGCATCACTGGCTGGCCAGGCACCCCCCAGCTTGTGCAGCTCAGGGTTTCAGCTCTGGTGTCCCACCCAGTGCATGCAAACTGGGATGGCTGCTGGGACCCACAGATCTGCTCCCTAGGGAGCAGTGAGGGAGCTCAGTGCTGGGCAGGATCAGGCCAAGGTGATCAGACTCCAGTGCCTGGCAAGGGCTGAGGAGAGCCCAGCCCTCACACTGGTTTGGACTCGTCAGAGGACGATTCCCTGCTTGCCTTGCATTTAGCATCTGGGGGCAGGGACACCACCCAGCCTTGGGGACACAAACCCACAGTGTGTTTCGGTGTCATTCAGGAACCTGCAGCCACAAAACTCAAACTTGTAACTTTGCAGCCTCAAACCAGCCCCTTGTCACGCTCAGAGCAGCCCCGAGCTGAGCCCTGCCTGGCCGTGCAGGCTGCCTGCCATCTGGCACAAGCAGGGCCAAGGAGAGTTAAATAAATGTTAAATACACACTAATGCCATGTGACACCAGCAAAAGGCAGTGAGTTCAAGCTCCAAGAGTCTGCTTATGTAAACAGCATCCTGAAATTAATATTTACCTTTTAAAACAAACAGATATTTGGGGTGTTTCACAGCCTTTCTGCCTAGCAGATGCCAAGAACAACAGCTTGGTACTGCGGGGAATTGGCTTGACAGCTCAGGGGACAGAAAACTCCCCACCAGTCTCCAGACTGCGAGGTCAGAGCCAGTCCCTCTCTTTTCAAGCAGATAAATTCGCACAAGTGCCAGATTAATCTTTGCTCAGGGGCTGCGACCTCTAATGAGGAGCGGGAGCCACCCCGACGTCGCAGCCGGGGAGCGGGACTGGGGCGGCAGATGGGCTGGGGAGGAAGGATTTGGGGATGCTCGGAGCGGTCCCTTGTCCAGAGGGGCCCTGGGGAGGCAGAAGGGCTGTCCCGTGGTGGCTCCTTGGGTGGCAGCGTCGCCACCAGCCTGGCTGCTGTGCTCCCCTTCCAGCCAGGCCTGCACCTGTGGGGTAAATCCCATCATTTCCCTGCAGAGTGATGGTTTTGCAAATCACAACCGCAGCCCCTGTCAGAGCACAGCCAGGCTTGGGGGTGTTGCTCACACACCCTGGCTTCTGCTGCCCTTCCATGAAGACATCGTGGCCATCCCCATCCTCATGCGAGCACCCAGCACTTTTTGGGGTTTGCCACGTTATTTTAAAACATCTTTTATCATTTTCCAGCAACGGGATGTGAGCGGGCACAGACACAAAGCAAAAGTCAGCTGCCACCGTGGAGGTGTTTGGCAGTAAACAGTGAATGAGCAGAGGCTGGGGTAGGAGCCTGATTTTGGGTTTAACAGGATATTTTTTGCAGCTGTCTGAAGCAGAAGGAATTTTTGGTGCTTTTTGCAGCTCATGACTTCTACCATCACCCCTTGATGGATTTGATATCAGCCCTCTGCTCCAAACACACCACCATCCCTGGCACTGTGCTTCCATCCTCGCCCTCCCAGCTCGGGATGACTCTTCCCTCTTGGCTGTGGTGCTGATCCCCTCACGATCTTGCCTCTGGCTCTGGGTGCACTTTTCCCAGAGGATTTTGGGGTGGTGTGGCTGTGGCAGGGTCCATGCCCACTGCCACCATGAGCCTGTCCTGGTGCTCAGCTGACTCCTGCTCTGGATTTTCAACTCCCTCCAGCAGATTCTTGGTGATTTTTCAACCTCCCGCTGAAGGGGAGAAAGGAGACACGGGATGCTGATGGGCCAGAGATGCACCAGGGCTGGGGGCAGAGCTGGGAATCCCGAATCCATCCCTCCAGGAGCACACAGATCCCACAGACATTGCACCCTGCGTGGGATGACAAAGTGACAGCGCTTTTGGGGGCCGTTACCTGCCAGGAGGGCAAAGCAAAGCCATTGACAGAGTGCGGCGGCAGTGCGTGGGTGGGAGCCGGGCCGGGCGGGAGGATGTGGGCAGGCTCTGTTACCCCCGTAAAACAAAAACCAACAACGACACCAGCCTGGCTGCCATGGGGCCCCGCCGCGGGCACGGGGGTGATGGGCACTGATCAAACTGATGACACCCCAAAAGTGACGGCAAGGCAAGCTGAGCTCACTAAACCACACGAGGTACAGGATGCTCGGGTGCCAGGCGAGGGCTGCACCCAGCCTGGCGTGTGCAGCGTTTCCAGAGTGGCTGTGCCGGAAAAACGGAAAAACAAACGTGTTTGTGTACAAACCCGAGTGTGTTTGTGTACAGGAACGAGTGTGTTTGTGTACGGGTTCGTGTCGAATACCTTCTTCTTTTGAAATCTAATCCTCTTCGCATTGAAACTGCTGACAGTGCTTGTCAGGGCTTGCAGTCACGGTGATTTAAAAGGTGATAGCGAGCGGTAAGAAATCCATCTGCCCCGCCGAAGTCACACTGCGGCTCAGTGCTGGGGAGCGGGTGATGCCACCAAGACGCTGTGACAGCCGCCACCCCGGCAGGAAGGGCCCTGGGCTGTTCCCCGACGTCCCTCCCTACAATTAGTCCACTTTGCTGATGAGGTCAGCCGAAGCTGAGCTGGAGAAAGAGGGGGAGATTTTGTACTGGGTGACAACTTCAGGCTAGAGCTGGGAGGATGTGATCGGGTCGCTGGCAGGTCTGTGGGGACATGGGGACAGGACACCATGTCTGGGGAATGCCATCAGCCCTCCTGCTTCCCAGGTCCAGCTCCAGGGAGGGTGTGCAAAACACTCTTGTGTCTGCACCACATCTCAGCACCTCTTTACAAGTAAATTAAAACTTAATTATCACATTTGGTGCATGGTAATGGGGTGCAAATTTTCCCCAAGTAGTCGCTGATATATATAAAACAGACCTATAATCTCTGCTATTAAAATGAATGGGTAAGTTGCATTTTACAATGAAAGCCTAAAAATCAAGGCTGCAAATAGGCAGATTCAAATAATCCTCTCTGAACTGAGAAAAAGAGATACTGGAGTTTTGAGGAAGAGCCATGCCCCATATAAACAGGGATGTTTTCAGAACTGGCAGGGAGCAGGACTCCATATTTCTTCAGGGAATTAACCACGGACCTTGGTTAGGGGTGATGGATTAGAGGAAGGTTTTCTGCCTGCTGATTTCCACCATGGACTTCAGTCACTTTGCCCTGCCCGTGTCTAGCTTCACCAAGGGTTTTCTGTGAGGATTTGTGCACCCTGGGGTTTCCAGGGAATATTTTTATATTACAGAAGAATAGTATAAAAGAAATCTTTATATATAAGAATAGAAGGCATTTAAATATGAATATATAATTTATGCAGAATATATATATATATGAGAGATTTAATTTCTTATCCAAACCAAACCAGAGAGCAGCAATTCTGTCACAGGCAGCGAGGGCTGAAAATGAGGGAGCTGAGGGAGGGGTTTTGCTGAGGGTGATGAGTTGGACATGATCCCCCCTCCCAGGCCATTCCCTTGCATTTCCAGCACCTCTGCCCCCCCTCCCCTGTGCCCCAGACACAGGAGGGCACGGGGCAGCTGCAGTCCTGGCTGGGGGTTCCCAGACCAGCAGCAGTAGCCGCAGTCTGTCTGTGCAGCCAGAAGGAGCAGTGGGAGCATTTCCAGGCTCTGGAGATGCCCTGCAGAGGGGCATGGCAGCTCGTGGATGCTCTGCCCAGTGCTTGGCACGTCCCATGGCCACAGCTCCAGGTCTGGCCTCCTTCCCACGGAGATGGCTTTCCTAGAAAGCTCTGCCTGCTGCTGGCTGGCCGTGCCCTGGCCCCCTCACCAGAGATGCCTTCAGCCTGCAGGAGAGCAGGGAGGAGGCCCAGCAGTGCCTTCCTCCCTGCCCAGGACTGGAATGACCCCATCCATCCCTGCCCCGGGGCTGATGATCCCGAAATAAGACCTGCTGGAGCGCCCAGCTGTGTTTGGGTTTGAGTGTGAAAGGAGACGCGGGTGTGCCCGTCCTGCCTTGGAACATCACCTGGCACTGCCAAAGGGCTTCAGGTGATGAGGGAATATGCACAACACAGTTTGGTTATCACTTCTTTCTTAACAGCTTTTAGGGAAAAAAATTAATCCAGGATCACTAAAGAATTAACAATGGTGGTAATAGCTGAGCCTTGAAGGCAGCCTTCCCTCCCAGTGTTCTCCTGCCCTGAGCCCTCTGGGCTGGGGCTCACTCATTCCGGCCATGTGGCACAGGGTGGCTTCAGCTGGAGCAAGGGGACATTCCAGCTGGGCAATGCCCTGTGTAAATTTGGATGGAAGTTCCTTTTGGAAAAGAGGAGTGAACAAGTGTGTGACATTTTCGTTCCAAGCTCAGGCTTCGCTTTGTGTGCTAAACCGTGGAGTTGGAGATCAGCAGAAATTGAAATAATGAATTTCACTGTTACTGACTTAAAAAAAGAAAAAAATCCATTAACTGGCAAATTCTGAAATGCCATGATTTTTCCGGCTGTTCAGCACAAAAACCAATCTGGAAGTGTCCGTATCCGAGCCCCAACAGCCCTGTGACCCTGACTGGCTCCAGAGGCTCCAGTGGATCCTTGACGGGTCCCTGTTTGATTTGGCTTCCTCAGGGAGGCCCCTTGGCTGCACCCCACATCTTTTGCAGAAGGACATCAGCCTTGCTGCCATCTCCCAGTGGCATCTGTGGCTCTACCCATAGCACCAGGAGGGTGAGGGGGTTTTTTTGGAAGTTCTCCTGGCTGGGCCACCCTCCGGGATCAGCAATACCTGCCCTGGGATCGGGATCGCGCCTTTCCCGGCCGGAGCCGGGCCCAAGGGCAGAGCAGGGTGCCCTGGGAGCAGCCAGCTCCACCCGGGAGTGGTGGGGAGCACAAAGCCCATATCAGCAATGATTTCCTGACAAACAGTGCGGCTCATTGTCTGTTCTCATTTATAAACTGCTCCACACCAGCCATCTGATATCCATTATTACAATTACAAACAACCCACAGTAACTCTCCAGCTGGTCAGCTCCATCCTAACAGCACTGCAGCCATTCAAGGATGCCATATGGTACCAGAGTTTCCAAAGCAGCATTGTCAATCAGCCTTATTAATTTCTGAGTTCATTTCTTTTCCTTTTAGGGATATATTTTTTCCTTTCTTTCTATATAAGACAGAGACACTTCTCTGGCCTCAATTTGGAATATGCAGCTTGACGGAATAATTGAAACATCTACATCTCTGAGGCAGCTGGCAGGGAAAGGAAGAGCCTGAACTCTGTGAGCAGCCCCCCGAGTACTGGTGCTCATGCAAGACCTCCAAGTGTCTCTTCCCATCTATACCCCAGTGCGTGCCACAAGAATATTAAAAACCCATTAGATCCGGAGTGCCGGACATGGCTGGCTCTTTACTGCAGATGGAGGGTTGCTAATGGCCATTTCCCTTCGATCTCTGAGTCTCCTTTGAGCTATATTTATTTTTTCCCCAACATTTTGGAGCCTAGGAGTGGTGTCATTGGAGTCGGTTGGAGATGCTGAGATGCTGCCGGCTCTGCTCGTGCCCATCCTGTGGTGAGCTGGAGCTTGGGAGAATCCCAAGGTGATTCCCAACTGGATGGACTCTTCCTTTGGGATGATTTCTGGGTGATTTCTGGGTGATTTTGTGCCACTTCCGTGTGGCACCACTGTATGGTGTATCTGTGGATGGCGCTGAGGGAAAGGGCTGTGCTGGATATGCCATTCCCAGCCCTGCAAACACATCCAGGCACTGCACCACAGCCACTGGCTGCAGGGACTGCTGGGCCTTAATTTTTGCTTGGCTTTTGTATTTTTAAGCAAAATCAGCAATCACCCAGAGGTGGTTTCTTTCCTTGCTCAAGGCAGCAGGATTTTGTGGCTCTACAATGCTCGGCTCCAGCTATAGCTCAGCACCTGAGCTCCAGCAGGGTTTTCTTTCCCCGGGGGTGGGATAGAGGTGAAGGGGAGTGGAGGTGGAGACCTTTCAGGATGAGCCTTGGGCACCCTTAAAGTGTCCCTGTGAAAATGTCTCCACACACTTCCATGTTTTTTCTCTCCCCAGCTGACTGTGTGGTGTTCCCAGCTGGAGCAAAAGCTCCCTGTCAGGATGTGGGTGCCTCCAGCAGCACCCCAAACATGCTGGGCTGTGGGTGCCCACACCTGGGGGCCTGGCAGAGCTGCTCAGCACAGGATTTCACTGCTGGCAGTGATACATCACCAGGGAAGAGGAATCAGGCTGAGAAGAGAGAGGAACATCCAGTGGCTCCTTGTGCCGTGGCGGGTGAGAGCAGCAGGTTTTGGGGCCGTGCGTTATGCAGATCATGTGGGATTATGTAAAACCTCTTTGTTCATCCTCCCTGTCAAGGGCAAAGAGCTCTGTGGGGCCAGGACAGTTTGGGGGGGAAATCTGCAGCCGCACAGATGGTGACACAGGGGCTCCAGCCACCACAGGAGGATGTCCCCTGACTCCCTGTCCCACAGTCCCTACGGGCATTTCCTCATTCCTTTTAGCTCTGGGGAGCCCAGCAAGGATCAGCAGCAGGCCAAAGCTTAGCCCAGCTCTGCCAGGGGCTTTGCTCCTTCCCAGAGCTGTGGGCAGTGCCCACCCGCAGAGGGAAGTGCTGGGAATGTGTCAGGCCTCTGGAGCAGCATCCCTTCAAAGGCAGCTGTCACTGTGCAGTGTCACCACTGCAGTGCCTTCATCCACGGCAAGGGCAGGTGATGGTTTGTCCTTGCCGTGGGTTGGGAGCCCCTTTGACACAGCTGTTCCTTACTGCCATCATTTTTGTCTGGTGGAGTGCACACACTTTGAAGGGTACACTGAACAGAGTGGATTGTTTGATTTATCTGTGATAACAGGACAACATTTTCTGTTGCTGTTTCCCACTTGTTTGGCTCTCAGCACAGAGTCCCTGTTCCCACCTGGGTCTCTTCAGCCATGGTTTGGTGCCCATGGGGGACATTTGCAGTCCCATGGGACACTGCCAGGCATGAGGGGCTGTCCCAGAGGGCAGGGGAGGTTGTGTCCCCATGGATGTATTCCCATCCCCAGCTGTGCCCTGATCTCACCTGACGTGGCTCGTGGTGGTGCTGTGATGGGGCAGCAGCCTGAGGCCCTGCTGGTGCCCGTGGTACCCACATGGGCTGGGATTATCTTGACTTTCCATCTGGCTTTTCCCTACCCTCTGGCTCTCTCCAGTGTGCAGGGGAAGGTTTCACAGCCCTGTTTACATGGACACCCAGTCAAAGTTCACTCTGCTGACACTTCTCTGCTGCCTGGAGTTTGGCTCTGTCACTTCCCTGCATTTTTACCAGGACTGTACATCCCAGCCTTTGGTCCCAGCTGCCCTCCCTGCCCAGGTGTCTGGGCCTCTCCAGGAGAGCTGGAAGGCTGGGGTTGGTTTTGATTCCCAGCAGTGATGGGCAGGACCCCTCTCCCCAATCCCACCATCCCACACTGTTCCCCCTGAGCCTCTCTTCCTCTCTCAGCATCTCCCCACAGGACACACAGACCTCCTTTTCCTTTGAGCTTCTGAATTTGTGACATTTTGCTTGATTTTCCCTCTCTCTCCCCTCTGGCTCTCAGTGAATCACCCATGCCTTCTGCAGAAGGCTCCTCACTTGCTCTGTATCTCTCCTGCCATGGCCGTGGGGATGTTGGAGCCTCCTGGCTCAGCCCCTGCCCTGCCCCTCCTGCTGAAGTGGCACAGATGATTCTGTCCCTCAGGATGTGACAGTGCATGAGCCAGGCACTTACAGAGCCTGGCCTTGGGCAGCTCTATTGTTTCCCCAGATTCTCTGTGACACTTGTCCAGAGGAGTCCTCGTGCCTGTGACACTTCCCACGGGATGGAATGCATTGGGAGAGCCTCTGGGATCTCCTGTGTGTCCCTCCAGCTGCTGCTGTGGGGCCATGTGGTGCCCTGTGACTGTCCCACAGCAGAGAGCCATGACCCAGGGTTGGTTTTCCTTTTTCCCCATCCCTGATGCAATCCTGCAGTTATCCCTTTGCTCCCTGAAATGTGTCCAGTTGCTGAACCCCTTCTCTTTCATGACTGCCCAGCACTGAGGCTCTGGGATCCACACTTGCTTTTGCTTGGAGGTTTTTNTCCCCCCTCATTTTTTTTTTTTTTTTTTTTTTTTTTTTTTTTTCTGTGGGATTTTGCTGTTTTCTCAGCCTTCTCCAGTTATGATTTCACATACCTCCAGGAGCTGACTCACTGCTGACACCATCTTTTCTGAGGATCCAAGGGAAAGCCAAGCCAACGTGACTTTCTGGTCTCATTCCTTGGTTCCTTCTTCTGCTCTAGCCCTCCCTGACAGGCATGGTTCCCTGAGTGCCAGTGTTTCCTTGGGAACACCTCACCATAGCATGGAGCACACCTTGGTTCATGCACCACGTGGCCATGGTGCTCTGGGTCAGTCCTGGCATCTCCTGTATCCATCTTTCTGAAGTGCTCGGAGCACAGGCTGGGCAGGGGAAGCTCCACACTATCACCCCTCCTGACTGTGATTGCAATTTATGCTCAGATCAACAGAGGAGAGAGTATTTCCCTTTTTTTCCCCAAGCTCTTGAGGGTGTTAGAGAAAAAAGTCTGCTCTGCCAGCTGCTCTGCCTGGAGCTTCCTGCACCAGGGATGGGGAGACAAGTGGGCAAGGGCACGATGCCAAGGTCAGTGTTTGCTCCAGTGCCTGCCCCACACCAGCTTTCCAAGAAACTCTGCAGCAGGAAAGAAAAAAAAAAACAAAAAAAAAAAAACAGAAACAAAACCCACAACCTAATTTTTTCATTTGCAGCTGGAGCGAGGCCAGATTTTGCAGCAGAACATTTTTTGGTGAAAATGGAGCTGTTGTCTTCTGGCCAGCACTTGTTGAATGGCCCCTACCCGGACACCAGCGGGGAATGGCAGGGCCAGGGCTGGGACATTGAGCTGAGGATCAGCAGCCACTGCCTGCTGGGTTTTGGGGCTGAGCCTGGACCCCAGAGGGTCCCCTGTGAGGTGCCACCAGAGGGGACCAGCCGCCCCTGCTGCGGGCTGCGATCACAACTCCGCTTTGAAAACTCTCCAGTGCTTTGTTCTCCCCCTGATACAATCCATTTGGAGCAAATGCAGTCTCGGAGCATCTTGCCAAGCCCGCAAGCTTTGGGGAGGGAGGCTGCTGTGAAGCATTAGCGCCAGATAAGGCCTCCTCGGGGATGGCTGCCTGGGGAGGGAGGGAGGGGGGGTGGGGGAGTCTTGCCTTGTCCTGGCCAGGGGACTTCACTGGCGGGGCAGCCAGGGAATTCCAGCCTCTGCCTTGGCTCCTTCACCGGATTCATCCTGTCACTCTCCTGTTCCTTCACCTGTTGTGCCTCAGGGCCTGACCCTGCTGCTCCTCACATCCCATCCCTGATGCTCCCCTGCTTGCCGGGCACCCCCGGGTGCTGCAGCGTCCCCCACTTCCCATGGGAGCTCAGTGTTGGAGCAGACAAGGGGCAGAGAGATGTGGTTCAGTGGCAGGGGTTGGGATGGAGCCCCTGTGCTGGTCCTGAGCCCCAGGGCTGGGCTCACCCCACCTGCAGTCACAGGTGTGCGGGAATCTTTTAATCCCCTGGAGGCAAATTCCTCGTCCTGCCTTGTCCTGCCCAATCCGTGCAGATGGAGGAGGTTGGAGGTGCAGGAAGGGATGCCCGGGATACCCTCAGGCAGGGTCAGAGGTGCAGCCAGGGATCCCTGGGTCCCGCTAGAGGTGCCAGGGGTGGGTGAGGGGTGTGCTGAGTCCCTGTGGGATGCAGTCTGTCCCCAGCCTGGGGACCTGGGGCGCTCGGTGACAGTTGAGGGGGTGGGAGCGGGGCAGGGCGAGGTTAATGCCGTTATCAGCCAGGGCAGGGGTCTCCAACAGACGAGGCCTCGCCGGCCAGATGGGGAGACTCGTCTGCTGCTCGCCGGGGCCACAAAGGAGGGTCCCCTGGCAGCAGCTGGTCCCAAGGAAGAGGTTAAGGTGACACGTGTCAGGGCAAAGCCCAAGGGTGGCAGACGCGGCCCAGGCCTTTGTGGGGGTCACCTCCCATCTGACGGGGAGCAGGTGGGGTGGGAGCCGCGGGACCGGGGCCGGAGGGGCGGCGGGACGGCTCCGTCATGGCCCTGCCGGGCCGGGGCATCGCCTGCGACAGCCATTCGCCGTCTGCCTTTGTGCCTTTGCAGATAATGAACCTTTTTTCCCCCTTCTTTTCTCCCGAAAAGAATGTCAATGGCCCCGTGGCAGGAGATGCTGATGGGGGTTAGTGCATGCCCTGGCCTGGAGATGGGGGACAAGACAGGGGATAACGACCGGGTGAATGGCTTGAGGGCCGGGGCAGGGGCTGGCCAGGCATCCTCAGTCTGACAGACACGGGGATGGGTGTCCATCCTGCCCAGTTCTGTACAGCTGGACAGACCACAGGCAATGCTTCATCCCTGTGGGCACTGCTGGCCCCAGGACCGCTCTGGAGGCCAGGATCCAGCCAGGGGTCAGGGCTCACCCCCTGCCACAGCTCAGCCCCTCACCCAGCTCAGCCCCCCCGGCCCCTCGGCTCCCCCTCACTGCGGGGCTAATTTCAATTATCTTCTCCAGGCCATATGAATTCTATTAATATCAAAGTAATGAGGTAGTTACTACGATTTGGAGGAACGGCTGGGGAATTGCTCGGGATAGGGTTTCGCCAGCCAAGAGGGTAAATTAAAACCTCCCTTTGGAGAGGAGCAAAGGGCTGTAGCAGAGGTGAGCGGGGGCCAGCCTGGGCCGGGGGGGTGGTCACGGGTGTCCTTCCCCTGGGGGGCCGCTGCTGCCATGCCTGCCATCCCACTCATGCCGGGGAGGCTTTGTTGGAGATGCCATGAGCTGGATGGGGAGCTCACAGCAGGGATGATGCCCACCATTCCCTTTCTGCAGCCCCTCCAGCCCCTGCAAAAGCCCCCTAAGGATTGTGCCTGGAGCACCCACCCTGGAATACAGAGGGATGGATCCCCCTGCTCGGCCTTCCTGGAGCTTGGGGGTTCAAGCTGCTGCCCTGGAGTTTGGTTTAGGGTGTCCCTCAAAGCAGCACTGAAATGGCAGTGCGTGTCCCGTGGGCAGCAGCACCCCAGGGCTTGGGACAGTGCTGGGCTCCCTCGAGGCACACAGGTTCCAGCAGCCCGGGAGAGGATGGGGAGTGATCACAGACCCTTCCTGGCACCCAAATCCAATGAACTGAGGCCCTTCCAGGACCAGCACCCTTCCCTGACCATTAAAAAGACCTGGCAAAGCTGCCAGCACTGCTCCCCTGGCTCACTTGAGAGACCTGAGAAGACCATGAGGAAGGGGAAATAGCAGGGAGGGAGGGGGAAATAGCAGGAACCATATATATATGTCTGTGTGTGTGCATCCTCCTATAAAGCAAGTTCCAGCTACTTGTCGGGTTGGAAAAAGAGCTTTTTATGGGGTAGTGGATGGGCTCCTCCTGCATCCCCCCGGCTGCAGGGTGCTTGGGGACACAAGCAGAGCGTGATCCCAGCTGCAGCGGGGACTCAGCCAGGAGCTGGGGACACGGGGAGTGCACGAGGCTGAGCCGGGGGAGCATGAATATTTTAAGGGTAAAAATAGCTCTTGTTGTGCAGCAGGGGTGTCACACACGCCTGCCAAGCTGGGAGGGAGCAGGAGGGGCCTCCCAAGTCCTTAGGAGAGGAATTGGGTGAGGAAGGGGAGGGTGGGTTAGGAGGAGGGTGGGGTTTGTGCCCTGGGCGCTGGGCAGAAAGTCAGGGCATGTGGGAGGATCCTGTTGGACACCGCGCCCCCAAAACCGGCTCTGGGGTCAGCTCAGAGCCCAGAATAACCGAGCAGTGAGAAGAGGTGAGGATTCCTCCCCAGTGCCCTCTTAGCCCAGATAAAGAGGCAGTATTTTTACAATGGCGGTGGTGAGACACACGACAGGGTTTCCCAGAGAAGATGTGGATGCCCCAGAGCTGGGACACTGAGGGCAGGTTGGATGGGGCTTCCAGCAACCTGGTTTAGCAGAGGTGTCCCCAGGGAGGTTGGATTTAGATGGTTTTTAAGGTCCTTTCCAACTCAAACCACTCGGTGACTCTCAGAGAGCAGGCATAACCAGCAGGCTGAGTGGGCACCGTGTCCCCTGCCCGCCGTGTGACACCAAGGCATGCGTGGTGACATGAGCCAGAGGGTCATCCCGTCCCCTTCCTCGGGCTGGTGCCACCAGTCCTGCAGCAGCCGCGGATGCTACAATTCCTGAGCTGAGCCTGGGGGTTCTCAGCTGGTGGCAAAGCCCCCCCGGCTCCCCGCAGGCTTTGTCCCTCGGCAGGCAGCGCCCAGGACGGCGGGCTGGTGGCAGAGGGTGCCCCAGCGCCCAGGGTGGGGGTCCCCGGCCGCCCCCAGCCCGCGGCAGCGCCCGTGGCTGCAGAGCGGCTCTTTGCTGGCATCTGCTGACAGCGGGAGATCCTGCAGCTCTTCCCAGGGAGCGACACCGAAACTCGGCCCGGAGGTGGCCCTGGCCCCGCTCCTGGGATGGGAGCGTGTCCCTGGCTGCGTGGCTCTGTCAGCCAGGCTCCTGCCAGGAGCGCCCAGCAGGGATGTGGCTCTTGCAGGGAGGGTGAAGCCCCACAGAAGGGTGCACTTAACTCAAACCCCTGATGCTGAAGGTGGTTCTTTCCAGCTAGAAGGGGGAAAACATCCCTCAGGCTTCAAACACAGCCTTTTCCTGGGGTACAAGGCTCTTCCATCCCTCCTGTGCCTCTGTTAGGGGCTTAGCACAGGAAACTCTTCCTGCGATGTCCCCCGAGTCAGGGAATGAAATCACATCCATCAAGGTCTCCTTGTGCTCCAGATAACCTCTTGGAGTCATAAATCACGGAATGGTTTGGGTTGGAAGGGACCTTAAAATTCACCCAGTTCCAACACCCTTGCCATGAGCAGGGACACCTTTCACCAGACCAGAGGTGTGCTGGCCTTGCACATTTCTGGGGATGGGTTGTCCACAGCCTTGGTGGTGTGACATTGACAGGCCATCAGAGAGAAGTGACAGCAGTGGAGAGAAGTGACATTTATCAAAGCTCTACCTGTTGAGTTACAAAAACCCCAGGAGAGCTGCAGAATCCAGAACCATGGGCAGTGTATTCCACCAACTCGGCAGTCCAGGAGATTCTTATTCCCAGTGCTCGGCAGGAAGGAATCAGCATTTTCATTTGCAAGCTGCGAATTAACTGAAAAATGGCCCAGTCGAACTGCAAACATGACTGTGGATTTTACATTCTGCAGCTCATGTGCTGATTTTATTATTAATTTATGTCCATTATCTGATTGACACCCCTGCCACCGATACCACTTGGTCTTAGAGCATCAGAGAGCCAAAGCTGCAGGAGGTAGTGACTGGGCTTTAATGTGTCACAACTTTTGCCTTTCCAAAATTATTTTAGCTTCTGGGTGCTGCATTTTCCCATCCAGTCACTTGTTCCTTGATTAAATGATCCTGCCCTGATAACGTATGAACGGCCATGCAGTGGCATAAGCATTTTCCCACTGTGAAAGCCCGGCTGACTGTGGTTATCTTACAGGGATCCGTAAGGGAGAGCCTGCATGGGATGGAAAGAAACTTTGTAGGGACTAATTATGTCCCAAAGCAGATAGAAACACTCAAAAGGATTTGGAGATCCCAGTGATTCCAAAGTCAGATACACTTTTTTGCTGTTTCCTGCATAATGAAGGATGAATCCATCTGTTAAGTACATATTGCATATCTAAATCTGTTAATATCAAGACTAAAATCTACCTAGATAATAAAAGCTATTTCCCTTCCATCCCTTGCAGGGTTTCACGAGTCTCAGTCCTGCAGGGCAGGGTTGGTGTCATCCCCTTCCATGAATTCCCAGGAACACTTGAGCAGAGCAGCCCTTCCCTGGTGCTGAGGGCTAGGGATTGTCAGGGCATCCAGAGGCCCGAGATGCTGCCTGGATCCCCACAGTTTGGGAATGTTGTCCCAGGGAGTGAACTTGAGCTCTTCAACTCTTTTCTTCAGAAGGGATTAATTCAATTAACACAAGTAACAAATCAGCTCACAGCACTCTATAAATAGACTGGTGGGCTCTGACACAACTCCTGGCTATGCCAAGGAATGGGACTAATAATAGTTGCTTAACGACAGGGTTCAGGGGGCTGGAGAGAATAGGCAGAGAAAATGCCAGGATGGCTTAAACCTGCCATGAAAATCAGCTGGGGAAGTGTGGAATCCCAGAATCCCAGAATGGTCTGGGTTGGAAGGAACCTTAAAGCTCATTCAGTCCCACCCCCTGCCATGGGCAGGGACACCTTCCACTGTCCCAGGCTGCTCCAAGCCCCATCCAACCTGGCCTTGGACACTTGCAGGGATCCAGGGGCAGCCAGAGCTTCTCTGGGCACCCTGTGCCAGGGCCCCAGCACTGTGCAGTGTCCCAACAGCCACGGAGGAAGCTCTGCTGGAGGGGATGGTTCCGAGCGGGGGGCACAGAGCCCATCACTGCCACACTGCCAGGTCCTGCTCCTGGGGACCGTTTGGAGGATGATGGAGCCAAGAGATGCTTTTTCCAGCTAAAAAGCAGCAATTTCCCTCAGGGCCGAGGTCAGGGCCCTGGCAGCACCCCCAGTCCTGCACCTCAGCCTCCTGCACTCCCCAGCCCCTTTCCCCTCCCACTGCTCCTGCTGCCAGGAGAAATTCCCAGCTGGGCTTTTGTCACCGACGCACGCGTGTTTCTGCGGGAAGTTTCTATTTCTGTGAATAGCAATTTTTCAAGCAGCTCCTCCCCCGCCTGCTCGCTTTCACAGGAGCCCTGACGAACGCCGTTGGCATGCCTGGAAGCTGCGGCTCACTCCTGCGGGCCAGCCCCGGCCGGAGCCTCCGCCCGCCCAGCCCAGCGCCGGTCCCACAGCTCCGCGGCACGGGAGTTATGTTCACGGTACCTTATGAGGGTCAAATCGAGCTGGGACCGCTCCGTGTGCTGGGCTCCCGGTGCCCACAGTGCGCCCGGTGACAGGAAAGTCTAAAAAGAAGGGGGGAAGCCTGGGGGGAGCCAAGCCTGCGGGAAAACCCCAAAACAGCACCTCCTCTGCCTGGGGGACACTGAGACCTCCAAGAACATCCTGCCATGTCCCAATTTCTCAGGCCACAGCTCTTGCCAGCCCCAGCTATGCAGAGGAGCCAGCAAATGATTTTGGTCTTTGATTAAACCTGGAGCCAAGCCCCCAGTACTTCACCAGTCTGTCAGTCCTATTTGTCCCCTCCTGATGGAGCCCCTGCTCAGGGTGAGTCTCCCAGTTGGGGACTAGGGTCTTAAGCGCACTTGGATTCCTTGTTTCCATTAGAAGACACCACCTGCAGTACTTGCCTGGGGTCTCTATCCCACATAAGTTGTTACGGGAATATTAATTGCTGAAGCGGGGGGGGGTCCCACAGCTAGGCAATAGTGGTGGCTGTGGGATGCGCTCTCTGCTTGGGGTCACTGAGCATCGGCCTCACTGCACTCACAGGGTGAGGCTGTTTCCCCAAGGGATGTGAAGTCAGAGTGCTGTGACCTGGATGCAAGGACCATGGTGCTTTCTCCATCCCAGCAGCAGGACAGGGAAAGGCACTGGAACCATCTGGATGGCTTCCATGCATCCAGGCCACGCTTATCAGCATCCATGCCTTGGGGCACAGAGCTGAGAAATGAAAGGGAACAACCCAAACGGTGCCATTCTGCTGCACTGAGAGCAGCGTTTAATGATCCCACTGCTGGCTCAGATAGGAATGGGCCCTTAGAGGCTGGAATTATCAAAAGCAGCTCTTGGGAATGAAAAAAAGCTGGACAAATTGCTGATTGCAGCTGCCTGGCTGGAAAATAGAGTGAGTGCTCCCAGGGCACATTGCACAGAGGGAATGAGCTCTGTGTCCACTTGAGGACCAAATCCCCCTTGCTGTTCCCAAACCAAGAGGAACGGGCAGCCAGAGTGGGGCTGGACAGGGAGTGGGATCAGAGGGGGATATCCTTGGGGTGGTGTAGAGGTGCTTGCCACAGTGAGCAGCACCGTACTGCAAATGCAAAGTGTCACTTAAACCCGACATTTTAGCAAAAAGAAAATCAGGAACATGTAAAGCGTCTGTTTCGTAAAGAAATAACCTTGAGGGTTTCCTCTGCTGCAACCTCAAGAAATTCCACAGCTGCAACTGCGTGGGAGGGAGCCCGGGGAGCATTTTTCTCCCCTGCGTGAGGCTGATGCTCAGGGCTGGCTGCAGCCCCCGGCTGGGAAGGGCTGTGCTGAGCAGCACAAGCTGCAGCCCACCCTGCCTCAGGTGCCGAGAGCCACTTTCCATCCCCTTCCCAGCCAGCCATAAATGTTACAGAATTCTTATAAATCCTTGTGCTTTCCAGAGGGGCTGAGACCTCGGTAGTCCTGTCCTAGAGGCTCCTGGAGCTGCTTGAAGCACTCGGCAAGGGGCAGAGGGCATGTGCCAAGAGTGATTTGCTATTCCTGGAGGTATTTTCTACTCCTAATTAATGCAGTAAAAATGGGTGTTAGCCAAGGAAGTAAAAACATTCCCATTTTCAAGATCCAGGGCAAGTAAGGAAAAAACAATGCAGACTCTTCTGAATGTCTGCAGACACCATCTCCCCCTGCCTGGCTCCGGTTGAACACCCATTGGGACTGTTGGGAGGTTCCTGTCCTGGCTGTGACTGCTGGGATGAGCCAGAGCTCAGTGCCCAGCTCCCACTGCTCCTCCTGTGACAGCCCAGGACAGGGACACCCCAGAATGTCCAAGGCCAGGCCTGGGACAAGCAGCAGAGTACTGGGGGCCTGGGTCCCTCCCCATGCCGGTCCCAGGATGGAGTGGGAGCACTGGGAAGCAGCAGGTCCTCCTGGTGCCCTGTGTCAGGCCAGGACAAGGAGCACTGGGGAGCTGTGTCCCTGCTGGTGCCCCATCCTAGGATGGAGAGGGGAGAACCGGGCTCTTCCAGAGTCCCATCCCAGGATGGAGTGGTGGGCCCCTGGTGTCCTGGCCTCTCCCCATGTTCCATCCAGGCCAGAGCTGTGTCTCTCCTGTTGCCCCATCCCAGGCTGGAATGGCGAGAGCTAAGGAGCGCTGGCCCCTCCAGGTGTCTGCCCTAGGATACGTTGGGGAGCCGTGTCCCATCCTAGGATGGACAGGAGAGCTGTGTCCCTCGTGGGCAGGCATGGGGAACCCTGGAGAGCGCCGTGTCCCTCTGGTGCCCCTCCATGCAGGCTGGAGAAGGGAGTACCGGGGAGCATCGTGTCCTCCCGGTGCCTGTCCCAGGATGGAGTGGGGAGCACCAGGGAGTCGTGTTTTTCCCTGTGCCCCATGACGGGGAGCACCGGGGGGCCGTGTCCCTTCCCGGTGTCTCATCCAGGGGTGGTGCCTTGCATGGCGGTGCCCCTTTCCGGGAGGGAATGGGCTGGGGCCGGGGTCGCGGTCCGGCAGGGCGGTGCGTGGCGGGACGGGGTGCGGGGCGGTGCGCGGAGAAGCTGTGCCGGGTGTGGAGAGGCGGTGCGGGGCACTGGGAGGAGCGGTGCGGGGCGGTGTGGGCCAGGCGCTGAGGGGCGGTGAGGAGCGGTGTGGAA
>VXBN01015737.1:765082-775746 GCA_013397395.1 Sinosuthora webbiana
GGGGCCCGGCCCCGAGGCTCCGGCGGCGCAGCTGAACGGCGGCGAGCCGGGCTCAGCCGCGCCCGAGGCTCTCGCCAACATCAGGCGCACCGTGCGCGTCGTCAAACAGGACGTGGGGGGGCTCGGCATCAGCATCAAAGGTGAGGCCGGGCCCGGGGGTCCCGGGGAGGCGGGGGGAGAGGGGCACGGGCCCCGGGACCTGTTGCTGCTGCTGTCCCGCGGCTCGCTCGGAGCGAACCCCGCGGTGAGCGGGGCTGGGGTCGGGGTCCTCACATCCCCCAGCCCCAGGTCGGGACGGGGAGGGGGACACGTGGCAGTGACGGGAGCCGGACCGTTCCCAGCCTACGGAAAGAGCGATGATTTGGGGTGTGGAGTGACCGGTGCCTGCCCGCTGTGCCCCGGCCGGGGTGAGGGACCCCAGGGTCTGTGAGCCGGAGGGGGCTCCCATGTCCCCCTCACCCACGAGTGGAGTGCTGTCTCACGGGCTAAGTGGGGTACAGGAGGGCACCCCGTTACACGAAATTTGACCTTTTGCAGCCAAAGGGAGGGCTGGGCCGGCGTGTCCTTGTCCCACCGTGTTCCTGAGCTGGGAAATGCCCCTTTAAAACTGTCAGCAAAACGAAGGGAGCTATGTAAAGCCCCTGGAGATCTGCCGGCGCTGGGTGGGGTGTTAAACCAGCGCACTCGGGCTTGGGGATGTCTGCTCCCGGGAAGCGCGGCAGCGGGAAGGCTCCCTGTTCAATGTCTGTTTTCCCTCCCAAGCTGTCCCGCTCCTCGGTGACTCGCTGAACTTCAGGCTGGAAACTTCTTAGGACAGGGGTGGTGTTCTTGCCTTTCTGCCTGCCTTTTGATTTTCACGCGGCTCCGAGCGTGTTGGAATCTGTGAAAGCAGGATGTAAAGGGCAGCGGGGAGACAGGGACGGGGCTGTCACGGCGCGTGGCTGTGAAAGGCAGCGGGCTCGGCAGCCCCGGGGGCAGTAACAGGGCAGCTCTCGCCTCCTGACGTGGCTTCTCCTCCCAGCTCAGAGGGGGCACAGCCGCAGCCTCCGGCTCCCTCTGGAAGTGGGGAGGTTTTGCAATGTCAATGTGCGGGTGCTGGAACTGCATTGACACTGCTGGCCGTGTCTGCAGGGTGCCCCAGCCTGCCAGCCCTTTTTTTGGGAAGCACAAACCCCCTTTCGTAACCACCCCTTGGCTGCCAAGTTATTGCTTGCCCTGTGGCTCTCCCAGGAAAGGAGAAACTTCGCTTGGTTCAGTTAAAACTTAATTTTTGCAGTGACGTCTGTGGAAAAGAAGAAGTTGCCATCAAAACTGGGCAGTGGAAGCTGTTGTGGAGGGTGGGGCAGCCTTGGTAGGGCAGGCATCACTCCTCACCGGGCTGCCATCACTGTTCATGCGCCAGCCGTGTTTCACGGAGGGACACTGGATGCCACCCGGGGTGTGGATGTCCTGCCACGGGATGTGGCTTGGGGCTTGGCAGGACAGCGGGGAACCGAGCGAGAGGCGGGCTGGCGGAGGTTCTGAGCCCTGGCAGCCGGGCCAGGAGCCGCTGCCGCAAGGCCGGAGCAGCCCCCGCCGGGGCCTCTGACAGCTGATAACCGGAGCCCTCGCAGGGCTTGGCAGGCGGCTGAGCGAGGAAATGCCTGTGGCACTGGCTGGGAGCAGTGACAGCGGGCTGGGCTCAGCATCTCCCTCTGGGATGAGGATCATCTCTTGGAGACTCCTCGGGACAGGCTGTCCCGGGGCACATCGGGCACTGCTGATCCCTGGCTGCCACGGGCAGTGGCTGCTGCATCCCTGCGCCCTGGCACGGAGGCAGCTCGGATCTCCCTGCGGGTTCAAAAGTCAATGTGCAAATTGATCTCCTGAAGCCGCTGGGAGTTTGAATAGCATTCCTTTAGTTGGGACAGTGAAGAGCAGCCAGTAAATAGGGCTGCTGTGTGGACAGGAACACACAGCCAGATTGGTTCACCTCTGCCTGGCTCTTTGGCCTCTCCAAAAACATTCAGCTGTCTTATCTGTTGAGATCATAAAGTCCTTGGAGCCAGGATAGTTGCTCAGCACACATGATTAATAATGCAAATAAAGATACACTTTCCTGCCAAAGCCGATGGGGAGATGGCCAGGTTACATGTTCGCTCTGTGAATAATCTGTGACCAGTCTGAGTGGTTTTGGAGCAATCACTCCATCAGCTGTAAAGCCTCATGGTACTTTGGCTGCTGCTGTGGTTGGTACAGGTGTCCTGTGGGTATCTGGGGGGGCGGGCAGTGGGCTGACCTGGCACAGTGCACTGAGAGCCAGCAGAAAGGCTCAGCCTTGCTGGGACCATCTGGTACCAGAGCATCCCCCTCCCGCCCACTCCTCCGAGCATTCCTACAGCCACAACCGCTCCCTGTCTCTTGTGTTTGAAGGTGGCCGAGAGAATAAAATGCCCATCTTGATCTCCAAGATCTTTAAGGGGCTGGCAGCGGACCAGACCGAGGCGCTGTACGTGGGGGACGCCATCCTCGCCGTCAATGGCACCGACCTCTCCGAGGCCACGCACGATGAGGCCGTGCAGGCCTTGAAGAAGACGGGCAAGGAAGTGATCTTGGAAGGTAGGAGACAAGGGTGTGATGGGGGCAGAAGGGTCCTCCTCTACTGGGATGACACAGTGGGGATATATCATCTGCAGCTGCATTTGCATACTCTTTCAAATGGAAAACAACATATGCAGAGTAATTTGTCTGCTCATCCGGAGAGCTGGAGGTAACTGCTGGGATCTCCCTGTCTCCTTCCGGAGAGGGAGGGATGTGTGTGCCAGTGCTCCATGCCCAGAGGCACTGTGTCCCTGCTGTGGGACCTCGGGCAGGCAGCAGTGGGAGGTGTGGGAAAAGTTTCTGGGATATGGGATTCTTTCATTGCACAGCATCACCCCCACGTCTGTAGTTCCTGGGGCAAGAGAAAATATTTTCTGCTTTTCCTGTGGTTTTAATTTAAAGCCACATTCCTGGCTGCTGTAGGTTTATGCCAGTGGGGAGGGGGTGCACTGGCCCCCCACTCCTGCTGAGCACCTTGGGGTTTGCTGGGCACGTTTTAGGCTGGTGGAGGGTGAGGCAGGGCCTGCTCAGGAACCACTCATCCAGGGGATGCTGCCTGCCTAGAGGATCCCTGGAAGCTGAGGCTACAAACCTCCCAGGGATGGGATGCAGCCTTCACCACCCTGGAGCAGGCTGTTCCCTGGGAACAAGCTCCCCCTTGGTACCAGGCAGATGGTCCCTGGTGCCTCCCAGCCCTGAGGGGAGCCCTTCTTGGGGACTGTGTGAGGGTTGATGGGATGGGGCCATGGGAGTCCCTATGGGAGGGAGAGACCCCATTCTTCTCTGGTTACCCTTCACATCACATCTGTCCATGTTTGCCCACCCTCTGCCAGCTTGGCCAGGCTGGGATGAGCATCCCAGATCTGTCCCTCAGGAAAGGAGCCACCTTCCCTTCCCCTCACTTCCAACCAGTCCCTGGGGTCACCCAGTTTAACAGAGTGGGTCTTGGCACCAGAGACCCTTCCCAGGTCCCAAAGGGAGGTTTGATTTGGGGACAGTGCTCAGGGCTGTCCCTGGACAAAGCAGTTCTGTGTGCTGTGCTGCCAGTGACCACCGTGGCTCCGGCTTTCCTGTGCCTTCCCCAGATTGTCTCAGCTCCAGATTTTCATTTTTAGCTTCGCTCAGCCCTTTCTGCTGTGGGTTCCTCCTCTCCTGGGAGCCTCAGGACCACGGTTCAGCCGGAGGAATGTGCTGCTCTGCACAGCTGCTGGGAGTAGATAGGGTTGGTGGTGGGGTGGTTTTGTTGTTTTTTTCTGACCAAAGAGAAATACAAGAGCTTCTTTCTTTGTGAGTCTGCAAAATTCCTGCCTGGAGCCGCTGCTCTTGGACCACCCTCCCTCCGTTACTTTCTGTTCATCCTTTGGCGTGGGTTTCCTTTCTGCCAGAGCTCCTGCCAGAGGTGGAGAGGAGCTGCCCTTTCTGGAGAGAGCAATTTCTCTCCCTGGACCCTTCCTTCTCCTGCATCCCCTGGGATCCAGATCCCCCTCCTGGGAGGCAGCTGCAGGCAGGGCCTTTGCTGTAGCTTGCTGAGCTCAGGTGTGACCTACTGGGCTTCTTAATTAATTAAAACTCCCAGCAGGAGGAGACTGGGGCTGTGCTGGCTCCCAATACAGCAGTCTGGAGCCCTGGGATGAGTTTGTATCTGATGTTCCTGGGGTCCAGCCAGAGCAGGGAAGGAATCTCTGCTTCTCATCTGATCACTGATGTCACTGATAAATGTGGTACATCTCCGTCCTCTCCCTGTTTTTGGGTTTGCTGGCACAGTCCAGCTCTGCCATGGGGGTGGTGGGGCTGGCCCTGTGCCATGGTCAGGCTGTCACTGCCCTGGGGAGGTGGTGGCTCTGCCTTGTACCTGCCATCCCTGTGGCTCTCCAGGAGCTGCCTGGCCAAACACCCTGCCCCAGGGAGAGGTGCCAGGGGATGGCCTTAAAGTGCCTGAAGGATGTTAAACTGGGGAGATCCCTGTTTGCCTTCTCCTGCTTGGAGAAGCAGAGCTTAAAAAAGAGCACCTTAACATTGCTTAGACACTTTCTGGTCCCTGCATGGTGCCAGGTGTGGCTCCAGCTTTCCTTATGGTGCTCCGAGTGCTAAACCAGAGTATTTGGCACAGCCAGTGTCTGCTCACTCCTTGCTGCTCCTGGCTGCAGTCATTCCTGGGATTCAGAGTTTTTAGGGTGGTTTGCAGGTGGCATTTCAGCAGGTAACAAACCTGGGAGAGCTGGCACCTCCTCACAGTGCAGTGAGCTGGGCTGAGCCTCCCCAGAGGGGCAGAGCTGGGGGTGATGTGTTTTAATGTGAGTATCAGCAGTAGCTCCACGTGCCAGATTTCACCCTGGGCTGCTTAGCTTGGCTTCAGGCTCCTGGGTGTCATTGCTGCCCAGGCGTGAGGATATGCAGATACCTCTCTGTGTGTCCTGCCAAGATTTTTTTTTGGATGTGCCAAACTACTCTCTTGGTATTTGCAGGAGGAGTTGGACTGTATTTATATTACATTGTTATTTCGGGGAAAGTTGCTCTCCCTTGCCTTATTTTCCCCTTGGTTTTTTTTCCTTATTTTCATTGCTTGGAATCCAGAGGCTCTCCGTGGCAGGGGAAAGGCTGATAAACATCCTTCCAGCTGCTCTGGGAAGGGTTCTGGGGACAGGAGTGGTTTTCCTGGTGAGGCCCCTGTGCTGTATTGTCATGGGGGGAGAATGGGGAGCAGTGGGGAGGAGGAGCTGGGGTAGCTGTGGGCATCTCACATCCATGACTTATTTCCCATAGGGATGCTCCTGGGGCTGTTGCTGTTCTTTAGGATTTGCTTGGCCAAGTAATTGCTTGGAAGTTTGAAATTCAGAAAAATGGGTGCTGGGGGAGAGTGGGGCTGGGGATTCTCCGGAGTGCTGCTTGCCATAACCGTGGGAAGGAAGGCTTTGGATCTGCCAAGAGGAGATGGGGCACATCTGCCACCTCCACACCTCGCTGCTCTGAAGCTTTGCTTTCCCTAGGGAGTTTCCTGGGTTTATTTCTCCTCCCTGGAAACAGAGGGCTGTCCCATGATCTGCCTGCTGACAGTGCAGCACAGGGGAATGTTTAGCAGAGAGCTGGGGCATGGAATGTGGCACTGAGTGCTGCGGCAGGACCCTGGGGCAGGAGGGACAGCAGTGGTGCCTCACCCTGCAGCATCCCATGGCAATTTCCTCCTGGGGTGGAAGGATTTGGGCTGAGGCTGCTGGGACAGGAGCTGCTGTCGTGTTCAGGCCTGGAGCTGGGGCAGGGCATGGGTGAGGTGCTGGGGACTGTGGTGACCCTTTTGGAAGCACATCGGAGCGTCGGGTTGGAGCTGGCGGGTCCTTTCAGGGTGTCTCTTTGGGCTGTGTTTGCTCAGCTCCCAGTTTAACATGCCAGTTTTGTGTCATTAATCCTGAGGCAGGGAGGGCCCAGCTGGAGGTGGGATTAGCATTTCTGTAGGGCCAGCACTTGATCTCCAGGAGCTCTCTGGAAGATTTCCTGATGTGGTGCACTTGCTGAGCTGTGTAGATGCTGCTGGGAAGATTTTGGCTGGAGAAACAGCAGCACCATCCTACTCCTGACCAGAAATGGAGTCTGGAACCTCTTCTTCAAATCCACACTGTGATCTGCAGGCTGAAGCAGAGTGTGCTGGTGACCCAAGCGGTGGGAGGGTGTTCTTGAACCTGCTCTGGGTGTCCATGTCTGTTCTCCTGCCTGGAGGAAGCATTGTGGCTCCTCAGTGCAGCTCTGCAGGTCAGGCTTGGCTCTGAGCAGTGCTGAGCCGTGGGGATGTGTGGGGCAGGTTGTGCTGACTCAGGATCCAGGGTGCCAGGAGTGGTTGTTTTGTGATTGTCCTTGTGAGGGATGGGCTGATGGAGAGGGAGAATTTCTACCCAAGGAATTTTGATGGTTCTGTCCCTTTCTGGCATGCTGGGGAGAAAAAAAAAACCAGTTGCAACAGAGAGGCAGGTCCAGGGCCTTTGGTTAAACACATCCCTGGTGCAGCTCACTCCAGGGTTCAGGACACATGGGATGCTCCAGTGACTGGGAGCCCCTGTGCCACCACCTGGCCCCTGCAGAGGCACTGTCCTGGCATGGGATGGGTTGTCACTCACCCAGAGACTTTTGCTGTTCCCCAGTTAGTGCAAAACCCTGAGCAGTTAAAGGTCCTATTTGTCCCCTGTCCTCTGTTCTGGCGAGGATCGATGGGACAGGCTCTTTCCCTCAAGAGCCCACGTGCCTTTGGAGGCCATGTGGATCAGCCCAGCAGCCACCGAGGGCTGTGTGCCTGCTGTAGGTGGCTTTGAGCCAGCAGTAGCCAGGCAGTGTTGCTGCCCAGTGGTTTTGGGAGGGTGCAGGCTGCCAGGGAGCAGGCAGGAGCCCCCCTAGAAAGAAAAGTTATAGAATTACAGTTACCACTAGCAGAGGTGATGCATGATATGGTCTGAGTTGTCTGCTTTAATGCAATGGAGGTAATTAATTAATCCATTCATTACCAACTGCAGTGAAGGGACTGGCAGAAGTGTAAATTAGCCCGCTGTGAAGCCAGTGCTGGGGTCACTGGAGGGGACAGCAGCTCCCATGGGATGGTGACCCGGCCTTGGCCGGGGAGCGCCGCAGCCTCCAGCACCTCCCAGCCCCCCGTGCTGGCTCAGAAGCCCCTGTGCTTCACAACCAGCCTGAAACGCTCCTCAAAGCCACGTACCCGAGACACACAGCCAGCCTGTTGCCTCATTCTCCGTGCCCTGTCCCGGACTGGGCACTGCTCCTGCCCTCCGCGGCTCCCTCGGGACGTGACCCCGCCACCGCCCAGCTAATGCCGGTGACGTCCCCCGCGTGCCCGGGGAGCCAGGGGCTGGCGCAGGGACACCGCTCGGGTTTCAGCGGCTCAATGGCATCTTTCTGAACTCCAATTAGTTCCCAGGCACCGGGATAATGGCAGGTCCCCGCTGCCAAGATTAATGGCTCGGATGCCTGCGGGAACGTGGCTATTTTTGTAACGGGAGGCGCAGGGCACGAGGCTGGTGGCCCCCCGCCGCCGTCTTGGCCCCGGGGCCGCCGCGGGGTGACCCGGCCCACGTGGCACAGCAGCGTGGCCATTTATAGCCGTGTCCCGCAGAGCACCGCGGGGCTCTGGCTCCCCGCAGCTCCTGCCGGGCTGTCAGGATTTAGGGTTTTAGGGAGCTCACTGGGATAGCAATGAAAGGGGAGAGCACAGATTAGGCTGAGTGGGAACGGACCCAACAGGATCATCCAGTCCCAGCCCCGGCCCTGCACAGACACCCCAACAATCCCACTCTGTGCATCCCTGAGAGTGTTGTTCAAACATTCCTGGAGCTCTGGCAGCCTCGGGGCTTTCACCTCAGGGGAAGATGGGTGGTGGTGGCCAGGTGAAGTTTGGGAGTGGGTGGCTCTGCGTGCAGACTCCTTCCTGGTGGGAAAAGGCTCCTTTCTGGCAGCACATCCGGCTGCTGTGGCTTGGCTGCAGCAGTGGAGCCGGGCCCATCGAGCCACCTACAAGTGTTGGCTGCAAAGCCAAGCTCATGTCCCCCATCCTGCCACTCTGCTGGCTTTGACCTGGAGTGGAACCAGCCAGGATGGCTGGGGACGTGGCTGCAGGCATGTGTGTCCTGTGGTGTTTTCCTAAGGGCCTCCAAAGGGAAACCCTTCCCTGGAGTCAGTAGCTGGTCCCTCACTGCCCGAGGGCAGGACCAGGACTGGCATCCTGCCTGCTCAGGCGGAGTTTTTCAGCCAGCATTGCCAAACTCATTTTCAGGATGTGGCTGTTGGGCCCCATCAATTTGTGGTGCCTTTCATCTCCTCCTTCCCCCAAACCTCTGGAGCCAGCTGCCATCCCAGCGTGGCTCTGAGGCCTCTGACTCTGGAGCCAGGCCGCTGGGGACTGATTTCTTGTCCCTGGTTTGAGGCTCACAGGGCAGGGCTGTGCAAGAGGAGAGCACGCTCTCCAAGGCTTTTCCTGGGGCCAAGCCAGGGTATTTGAGAGCTGTTCCTCAGCTGGCAGCAGGACTGGCTGTACCAGCACAGTTTGGGCTGTGTAATTTTGGCCTGGGACTCTTTCCCATTCCCCACCCCTGGCTGTGTGCTGCCCCAGGGAACTGCTTAGGCCTGGCTCTGTGAACTGATCTGGATTAAAGGGAAGGAAAAAGGGAGGAAAGGCCGTTTTTATCCCTCTTGCAGAGCTCCCCAGGCTGGGATGGTGGGGTGAGGTACTGGGAGGGTTCAAGGTGTCGTGTGAGGGTGGTGAGGCCCTGGCACAGGGTGCCCAGAGAAGCTGTGGCTGTCCCTGGATCCCTGGAAGTGTCCAAGGCCAGGCTGGACAGGGCTTGGAGCAACGTGGGATAGTGGAAGGTGTCTCTGCCCATGGCAGGGGGTGGATTGAGATGTGCTTTAAGTTCCCTTCCAACCCGGACGATTCTGTGATAAGCAAAGTTCTTCTGTTCCTAAAGCAATTGCTCTTATCACCGAGGCCACAGCCTCCCATAATTGTCCCTACCAGCAGGACCCTTTACCATTCCTGGGGTTAGTGTACAAACCCTCAATCCTCCCCAGAGCCACACAGTGCTCCATCCCCCTGCACCATGCAGGAAACCCCACTGACATGTGCACAGATCTTCCCCTTATGCCCTACACGCTCTGGCGTGAATGTGCCAGCATGAAGGGCCCTTTAATGCTGCTTGAATTCCCCAAAAAATGGAATGAGGGGGTTGGAATGGGATGATCTTTAAAGTCCCTTCCAGCCCAAACCATTCTGTGATTCTATGTCACTCCCTGTGTGACCTCACCCACCAGTGCCACCCCTGCACCCACAGGGGCAGGGGACCCACAGCAGCCACGGGTGGCAGCTCTGGGGAGCTAATGGAGGGGTCACCAGCTGATGCAGGGAGGGTGCAGGGGTTTCAGCAGGGTAGGATGAGGCTGCCCTGGCCTGTGCCATGTCCTCAGCGGGTGCTGCCTCCCTTCCAGTAAAGTACATGAAGGAGATCTCACCCTACTTCAAGAACTCCTCGGCGGGGGCGACGGTCAGCTGGGACCCGTCTCCTGCTGCCCAGCAGAAGCGATCATCCCCGCTGCTGCCCCCTCGGGAGCCCCGGGAGAGCCGGAGTGTCCCTCTGAAGATGTGCTACGTGTCCCGCAAGTGCCTCCCCACCGACCCGGAGCACAGGTCAGCGCGTGGCGCCGGCGATGTCACCGCGGTGCCCCGGGCAGGCGGGGCGGGCAGGGACTCACGGGGGCCGTGTCCCTGCAGGTACCTGGAGGTGTGCTCGGCAGATGGGCGCGTTGCCCTCTTCCTGCGGGCGAAGGACGAGGCCACGGCGCAGTCGTGGCTCGGCGCCATCCAGGCCAACGCGGCCGCGCTGCTGCCGCGGGTGAAGGAGGAGCTGCGGGCACAGCTGGCGGGGGCTGGCACGGTGGCTGGACGGGACGTCAAGCACGTGGGCTGGCTGACCGAGCAGGTATCCCCCGTCCCCCGCCACCCCGTGCCACCGTGCTGCCAGTGTCCCTGACCCAGTCCCTTTGCAGCTCCCTAGCGCCGGCACCAGGAACCTCCTGGCCGTGCTCACAGAGAAGGAGCTGCTGCTGTACGGGAGCCTGCCACAGAGCCGGGACGCCCTGGGCAAGCCCACACACAGCTACCCCCTCATCGCCACCAGGTAGGGGCCGCCAGCTCAGTGCCCTCCTGTCCCGCTCAAGGAGAGGGTGGTGGCAGTCCCTGGGGGCAGTGGTAGGGTCTGGGATCAGGGCAGGAGCCAGGGATGGTGTCAGGCCCCCAAAGTGGTGACAGTGACCAGGGATGGTGTCAAGGGCTGGGGGTCAGGGACGGAACTCCAGGGTGGTGGCAGGGGCTGGTGGTGGTGGCAGAGGCGTTTGAGGTGATGGTAGAGTTGAGGGGTAGTGGCAGAGCAGTGGGGATGGTGACAGTGTCCAAGGGTTGGCGGCAAGAGCCTCAGGCATAGTGCGGGGGCTTAGGGCACGGGGGCGGTGACAGTGTCCAGGGGTGGTGTCAGGGCAGCGGGCACACCGGCGGGGGTTTCGGGCGGGTGTCGGGGCGGATTTTCAGGGCGGGTGTTGAG
>VXBN01015737.1:776131-790711 GCA_013397395.1 Sinosuthora webbiana
GGGGCTGTGCTGGGGCTGTGCGGGATGTAAAGCGAGCTTTGAGCTCTGTGAGGAGCGCTGCTGAGGTGCGGTGCTGATGGGCAGTGTGCGGTGCTGGGATGTTGCGGTGTGTGGTGCCGGGGCAGTGCAGGGCTGCGGTGCTGGGGCGGTGCTGGGATGTTGCGGTGCAGGGGTGCAGCACTCGGGCGGTGCAGCACTGGGGTGGTGCGGGGTGAGGTGCTGGGACGGTGCCGCGGCGCTGCCGGGGCCGTGCGGGGCGCGGTGCTGAGCGCCGGCCGTGCCGCAGGCTGGTGCACTCGGGGCCCGCCAAGGGCTCGGCGCTGTACGAGGCCGAGCGCTCCTTCGCGCTGCGCGCCGGCGGCCGCCTGGGTGTGCAGACCCATCTCTTCAGCCTGGAGAGCCCCCGGGAGCTCGCCCTGTGGACGCGCCTGCTGGTGGACGGCACCCACGGCGCCGCCGAGCTGGCCCAGGAGGTCTCGGCAGGTCAGCGGGGGCCCGGGGGAGCTGGGGGGGCAGCGGGATTCACGGCTCACACCTGTCCCGTCCCCGTCCTCAGCCTGCACGTGGAAGGGGCAGGACTGCACCCTGACCGTCCACATCGACAAGGGCTTCACCATCTCCACCAGTGAGCCTGGGCTCAGCAGGACCATCCTGCTCCAGCAGCCCTTTGAGAAGCTGCAGATGTCCTCAGATGATGGCACCAAGATGCTCTACCTGGATTTTGGTGGGCCGGAGGGAGAGATTGTGAGTTGGCTTCACCTTCAGCAGCCCCACCCACACTCCGGGGGGCAGAGGGGGAGCAGAGCACCCCCCCTGTTCATGGCACCCGTCCTGCCTGGCATGGGGGTGACACATGGCCCCGTCTGCCCGCCCCAGCCAGGGTGCACAGCCCTTCCCAGGGCCCCAGTAAAGCTGTGGTGGGTTTGGGGAGCTCTGGGTGGTCCCTGGCTGGATGCTGGCTGCTGTAGGAACAGCCCTCCCCATTGCAAACATCCCTCCTTTCTGTTTTTGCAGCAATTGGACCTTCACTCCTGCCCCAAGACTATCGTCTTCATCATCCACTCCTTCCTGTCGGCCAAGGTGACCCGGCTGGGGCTGCTGGCGTGACGAGGGAGCCCAGCACTGGCCGGAGCAGCCCAAGCCCCCGGCCCATCTATGCACCTCCCTCCTGGCCAAACCAGCCCCGAGCCATCCCAAGGAGACTGCAGCCCCCATGGGATCACGTCACCCCACCAAGGAAAAGCACCATCAGCCAGGAAAAACCCCTCTGGGGCGTTTGGGGGCAGCAGTGGGGTGAAACCCCTCTTGGATGGCAGCACCAGGACTTCTCTGGTGCCTTCTTCCCCTCCTTCCTTGGCGGCTGGAGAAGCCTGTTGGGAGCCCACAAGTGGACACGTGGCCATCACCCCAGTGCCTTGAGAGATGATATTTTCTGTACAAAGAACCCATTTGTATCCATGTTTTATATTTATATTGCCCACTTCCAAACGCTGATGTGGCAGCTTTCCATACCTGGGTTGGACCCCTGGAAGAGTCCCCAGGCCCTGCAGCACGAGGACCTGTGTCTGTTTTCCAGACAGGCAGCCCAAGGGTTGGAGGCCAAACCAGCTCTAAAGTGCTTAAGGGACAGGAACTGCAAGATCAGCTGTATTTGCCAAATGTTTCCATATTGTATGGAATGATAGGAACCACTTTTCTCTGTTGGAGTTGGATGGTTCGTTTGGTTTTGTGCACTCTGGGGTCACTTTATTTCTTGGTTTGGGGGGAGGGTTGTCAGGTGGCTGCTGCGGAATGACTTCTTTTATGAACCAAAAGATTCTGCATGAAAATGCCTTTTTGGGGGGGTTAAATAAACTTTGCATTGAAGATCACAACCAGCAGGAACCAAGATCTCTCTCCTGGTTTCACTTGGAGAAGTTGAAAATCAGTTTGTGGGTGGTGCCTGGGCTGAGCCTTGGAGTGTTTTCTACCAGGGGAAGGAAGGGATTTTCTTGGAGGCTGCTGTGAGCTGGTGGTGCTGGGGACACTGCAAGGGCTTCAGGTGGGGACAGAAAGTCTTTAAGGTGCCCAACACTGTGCTGGAGGTGGCAGAGAGGGACAAGCTGATGCCAGCACCAGCTTTGGTGATATCAGACGGGTTTGGATTCTCTGCACTTCAGGATGCTCAGAGGAGAGTGGGCATCATTTCCAAACTCAAGAAATTGGTGTTTTGTTTTTCGTATTTTTCCAGTAAAAGCAGCGGCCTGGCCGAGCAGCAGCAGAGGCTTGGAAAGTTGTTGGGACAACAGGAAAAGGGTCTGTTTGTATCACTGCAGTGCCAGGTTCTGGGTCAACCTTCTCCTTTTGGACTGGCCCTGTCCATGGGGACACTTGGAGTCTCCCAGGAAAGCCATTAGCCAGGGACTAAACCACTCAGGCTGCAGGCAGAGGAAAAACAACTGATTAGCAGCAAAATAATACCAGAGAAGCTGTGGCTGCCCCATCCCTGGCAGTGTCCAAGGGCAGGTTGGATGGAGCTTGGAGCAGCCTGGGGTAGTGGAAGGTGTTTCTGCCATGGCAGGGGGTGGAATGAGCTGGGCTTTAAGGTGCCTTTCCAACCCAGACCTCTGATTCTGTGATTTTTAATGATGTCAAGTATCCTGCTGTCCTGTGAAGGGGGGAGCCTTGAGGGAGGTTTTGGGGTGACACACGTGCCTTTTGCCATGTGCTGAACTGCTCCCCAGGACAGGGACCCTGATGCTGTGGCAGCCTTTAGGGTGCAGGGGGACAAGTTGCAAAAAGAGGAAGGAAATCAATAGAAATTGAGAGCAACAAGGGCAGTGAGGTGTGTGTGGTGTGGGCAGGGAGGAGCCGTAGAACCACAGGTTTGGGTTGGAAGGGACCTTACAGCTCATCTCATTCCATGGGCAGGGACACTTTCCACTGTCCCAGGCTGCTCCAAGCCCTGTCCGACCTGGCCTTGGACACTTCCAGGGATCCAGGCGCAGCCAGAGCTTCTCTGGGCACCCTGTGCCAGGGCCTCACCACCCTCACAGGGGAGAAGCAGCACAGTAAGAGTTTATTTGGTGTAAGAAATAGTTCCCATGTGCTACATCAGCACTGAGCTGCACAGCTCCTGGCAGGACACAGTGGTGGAGAGGAAGGGGATGTCCCGTTCCTCCCAGCACAGCCCCATGGTTGGCAGCAGGAATCTTTTATGATGAACAAGCCTTTACTTTTTATTGCACATAACTGTCAGATTTCCTGGAGACCTCACAAAATGGATTTGCAAAAGAAAAAAAAAAGAGATCCCCTCCGCCCCCATTCCTAACTGTTAAATCAATACAACAAGTAATTTAGAAACAGATGGTGTATTTTTCTATGATCAAAAGCATGTCAGCACAAGGAAACACATTATTACTGCAATTTACCTTCCTCTTCTTGCCCTGCAGCCATTACTCTTTGGGGTTCATTGCAATAGAAGAGGGAATCACTCCCAATCCAGAGCAGATTTCCTATTAATCTTCTGGACCACAAACTGCTTTAACTTTCCCAGCGCTGCTGCTCCATGCCTGAGCCGGGGAGGAAATAGCTCAGTTTGGAGTTGGATATTTATTTTCTTGCCTTTCTTTGCATTGGTGATGGTATGTGGAGTTTTTCCCCTTCTCCATTTTACGGTGGTTTCTCAGCCTCTTCACCCTTCTGGCACATCCATCACTTAACAGGATCCTTTCCCCAGGGATGCTTCTGCAAAGGGGCCTGTGAATAAGACGATTGCCTCCTATAATGAGGGTCTGGAGCACCAGGAGGGGCTGAGGGAGCTGGGGGGGCTCAGCCTGGAGAAAAAGGAGGCTCGGGTAACTGGAGATTCCCCCCAAAGCCCAGCAGGAATTTGGATTCCTGGGAAGATGTCTGAGAAGGTGCTGTGAGCACCCTGGGGACCCTGGCTATTTTCCAGGCTGGTGCCATAAAATTGAGGCCAGTGCTCATCACAGACCACAGTCTTGGAGAAAAAACATTGCAATTATTCCCTAACACTCCTAGTTTTCCTAACATTTCCAATGCTCATTGATGTAAATGTCCAGAAACATTCAGACATCTGGAATCACTGAATTTCTCTGCCCAGGGGAGATTTTGGGGTTGGCAGCAGGGACTGGATGCCAGTGCAGGATGGCATCTGTATGGAGTGATGAACATTCCTGCTTGGGACCACCACCCTGTTCCCCAGAGAGGAGTAGAAGCTCATAAGGGTAGAAGCTTCTGGCAGGCAGATAGACTAATATTTTTTAAAGCAGCTTTAAAATAAATATAGTGAACTCTGCTTACAGAGCTGGAATGATGGGAATGGGCTCAAGTTAAAGCAGATTTCCTCAGCTCGGTCACTTTGAGGCAGTTGGAGTTTTATTTGGTCACCACAACTGGAACAGCTCATGGCAAGGGGAATTCAAAGGTGTGTGAGTGGTGGGGAGAGGGAAGGGAGGAGGGAAAACATCCCTGTTCTGCTCTCCACATGGAGCTCCTGGGATGCTGGTTGCCAGAGCAGGGCGGGAATGGGGAATGGAAGTGGAGGCACAGAGGCTTTGGCATCCAGGCCTGAGCCACACATGGGGAGAGGTGGGTGATCAGTGGGGTGACAGCAGCCCAGTTCTGGTGCAGTCCCTTCCCCTTTGGGACAAAACCCAGCCAGGCCAGGGCGAGGTGAGCTCTGTTTCTTCCACAGGGAAACCCAGCGCTGTCGGCATTCCCTGCAGCAGCATCACCAGCAGGAATTCTCCCCAGAAATGGCTTTTCCAGGTTGTAAGACCTGAAAACCAGCCCTGACTGAAGGAGCTGGAGAGGGAAGAGAGAGATGCAGCGGGAAGAGTGATTAGGTTGTCCCCAGGTGTTTGCTCAGCCCCGGCAGAACACAGTTTCCCTCCCGACACCGCTTGTACTTCCATTAGTCAGCTCTGACCTTTCCGTGCCGTAATCAAACAAGACAACCCAACACTTAAATCTGAGTGTTTAGTGCTGACATTTACAATTGGTTCTCGAGCTGGGGAGACCAAATGAAAATTTCCTGGCAGACAGCTTGCTGCAGGGCAAGGGAATCAAATCATTCCTCTGCTGGCATGCCGGCCCCCTTTGGCTGCCTGGTGCTACGGGTGGTGTTTGGGCTAGAACAGTGTCCTTGGAAAATCAACATTCACCCAGAGTTTGTGTGATCCCACCCACACCGCCCCATCAGGGCACGAGGAGACTGGATTTGGCATTTGGTGGATGTAAACAGGAGAGCTCTTCCCCGGGCCAGGGCCCTGGGGGAGTGGGGAAGCTCTGTTAAGTGTTAGGGATCTGAGGCTGTAATGGGGGTGTTTTCTCTCATTCAGTCTTGGCTGAATCCTTGCCTGGAAAGTGAGCACTTGGTGCATCCCTCAGTGCATCCTGTGGAACATCCCTGGCTCCACAAGTGCCCCACGGTGGCAGTTTGGCTGTGCCATCCTCCTGCACATCCCTGGACAGTGATGGGCTTTTCCAGACCTTTCTCCAGGGGCACCAAGCCCAGTGATTGCCTGGTGAGGATCAAAGCCTGTGGGACATCGGGGTGTTCTGGGAGCCAAAATACCCCTGGGAGCCCCCAGGTCCTGCATCCATCCCCCTTGTCCTCATGTAGTGCCTTCTCCCATGGGATAGCTTCCCACTTCATGGAGTTAAATCCATGAAGGAAGTGTTTGGACAAGGTTTCCTCACACTGCTGCTCATGATGTTCAGTGCTCCTCCTGCCTCCTCCAAACAGAGCAGTCAGGCTGCAAACCAGGAGAGCACAGCTCCCTTTCCCCTGCCTGGGAACAGCCTCATCCCAGAAATGGCCTTAATCAGTCCAAAATGCTCTGAATCTTTTCTTCCTTTGCTAATACAATACTTGAATAAATTAATATATGTGGTTTAATTACAGAACTTGAGCTATCCAAACCACTCTTGCTGTATTTTCCCAGTGTTGCTCCATGTGCTGCTTTCCTGAAGAACCAAAGGGACATCCCATCAGGATTTGACATGACAACTGGGATGACCATTTGTGTCTACAACTGCAGATTCTGGGGGTTGTCCTGTGCAGGGCCAGGAGTTGGACTCGATGATCTTTGTGGGTCCCTTCCAACTCAGCATATTCCAGGATTCTATGAAAAACAATATTTTCTTTTTTAAAGGTTTAATTCTCACGTTTATCAAATTGCACCTAAAAAATTGCACTTTAAATGTGATCAGTTCTCAAATGTGTGTTGGTGCTTGGGGCACCCAAACACCCCATCCTGTTCCATGGGTGCTGCTGGAAGCCAGGAATGGGAGGCAAGACCTGATAATTTATAATTCCCTTGTGTCCACTGGGTTGCTGCTTTTACCCATGTTCCTGCTCTTCTCATTCCTTCTGGAAAATTCCTGTTCCTTCTTTTCTGCCTCCCCAGTGCTGGGTGTGGTGCTGGGTGCTGGGTCCCTTCCAGGGTTTGGGAGTGACATCTCCATGGGAACAGGACATGATGTGGAATCTCATGGATGGCAGGAGAAATGAGTCATGGATAACCCTCTTCTCCCATTGGAATTAAAGGTAAAGCAAGCTGGGGGAAGATGTTTGAACATTCTCAGGGAGACTCTCCTCCAAAATAACAGGGCAGCTGCTGGGGGGAGTTTTCAGCTGTGTCCTTGGGTGGGAATCTCCTTGTTGTGGGCACACAGAGCAGGTTGGTGTGGGCAGGGGGACGCTGTGCCCAGGTGGGACCTCAGTCCCTCTGAGCAGCACTGGCACGTCCCTTTGCCTCTCCCTGCCTGTTCCTGGCAGAGCTGGCCTCTCCACAAGGCTCAGGTGGGAATATAAACCCCATTTGCCTCATTTCCCACCACCAGGTGAGGACATTCCCATTTCCTTCTGGGCTGGGCTCTATTTCCTTCCTTGCCATCCTGGAGCTTCACCTCCCCTGCCAGGGCCCTCCTGTGTGCTCCAGCTAAATCCACTCAGGACCTCACTTCATCTGCTTCCTTTCAAGGCTTCAGTGAGAAACCTTTTGCCTTAATGTGGGCAAATCTTCAAGTTTCTGGACTATTTGCTCTCTCTGCAGTTTCTATGTGATGTTAGTCTGCTTTCACTCATTTCTACTATTTCTAGTTAAAAATAAAATTACAATAGAAGCCGAGGGTACAGAGGGAGGGAAGTAAATGGGTCTCATGCACCTCATTCCAGGTCCCTGGTCCTGGAAACAGGGACAAGAACCCACAGGTGACACCTGGATCATCCTCCTCACCAGGAAACGAGGAGGCAGTGGTTTGGAGGCTGGCACTAAAAACACTGGGGAAAAATTCAGCAGAAATCCAGATGTTTTCACCCCTGCTCTGCTGTTCATCTTGTTTGGGAGCAGGGATAGGTTGGCTTTGTGCCTCAGTTTCCCTTTCTGTATAATGGGCACATCCCTGCTCCCTCCCAGAGTGTGGTGACAGCAGAAGAAGAGCACAATCCTGCACCATGAAATATCCCTAGGAATGAAAACCTTTGGGAAAGTTCCTGTAATGTTCTTGTCCATGTACGATCTCTTTCCAAAGGTAAATGTGGCACTTGTCTGTAAGGAAATGCTGGAGTAAAAAAATGAATTTCTTTTCTTTTCTTTTCTTTTCTTTTCTTTTCTTTTCTTTTCTTTTCTTTTCTTTTCTTTTCTTTTCTTTTCTTTTCTTTTCTTTTCTTTTCTTTTCTTTTCTTTTCTTTTCTTTTCTTTTCTTTTCTTTTCTTTTCCTTTCTTTTCTTTCTATCATCTATCCATCTGTATCTCAATTTAATACATCCATTTAATTTCCCTCCGTGTGTTCTCCAACAGATGAGGTTTCAAGAGGCTCAACTGACAACCAGAAGATAAAGGTTTGTTTTACAGCAATGGGATGAAAAGCACAGAAAATTTGACTTGGTTTTATAACACTCATTCAGGAGTCCAGAAATGGGATTTAATGTTTGATGTGGTGAGATACAGATGAGACCTATTCAGAGTTCCCGTGTTTTTGTTAGATTATATATTATCAGTGCTGCATGGGAGATTTTTTTTCCTCCCCAAAAATAATTCCTTCTGAAAGCAGAAGGTTGTTTCTGAAGGCTTTGCTGTACTGGTGACACATCCATATGCAATATAAATGACCTGTTGTTTCAGCAGATAATAATGGGAATAAATATCAAATTAAAATAAAATAAAATCAAACCATGTAGATCAGGAAAAATTGCGGAATTTCCAATACCCAGAAAGCTCCTGCTCCAGCAAAGGGCACGTAGCCATGGCAACACGAGCCCTCACTGTCACGATAATAAAAAAATATATTATTCTAGGAGAGCTCTTAAAAGGGAAATATACATTTCAGTGAGGTGGGTGATGAAATATTGTGCAGCAAAGTGAAGAGCGAGGCAGAGGAGAAAGTGCCACCGGCAGTTCTGCCACCTGCCACAGGTAGGGATGGGGACACGGCCCCGGCAGGAGGGTGGGGAGGCAGCCCACAGGCACATCCAGGAGCTGGGCTTTGTTACCCTCGTGGGTCCTTCCAGCCCGGGATATTCTGTGATCCAGGACTGCCTCCACCTCCTCCACACTCCTGAGCCCCGCTGTGCTCCTGGAGAGATGCACATCCCCTGGAAAAGGCTGGAGCTGCTGGGGCTGTGCTGGTGCTGGGGCAGGGCAGGGTGGGCTGCAGGGGAGCCCCGGGGCCCTGCTGGGGTCTGGTGGCAGCAGCCAAAGCTCCAGTGTCAGTGGGGACATCCCCACAGCATCACATCCCCCTGGGCTGCAGGGATACACGGAGTCCTGTGAGCTGCAGCAGCCTTTGGGGAAGGCTTTGAGCTTTTGGCAAAGAGAAAATCATGGAGAACAAGCACGTTGGCTGAACTTTTCCTGGGTTTGAATTTTGCAAACGGGCTAAAAAACAGTTCTGGCAAGTCAGCATTTCCCCAGTGGTGAAAAAGAGATGTGTTTGCAGAAAACTTGGGGAAAAGGGAGAGAAGAAAAAAGCTGTATTTTTCCCTACAAGACACCCAGGGGTTTGTACACAGCAAGAGGCCAGGGGTGAACTCCTTGGAGGAAAGGTCCAGGTGTCTGAACCTACCTGGGGTGGGAGGCAGGGCTGGGATACCCTGGGAAAACTACCTTGCTCCAGGTGGGGGGCACCTGGCTGGACCTCCATGTCCCCATGGCCATGCCCTGGCATCCCCAGACAAGGGACAGCCTGTCCTGGTGGCTGCAGGAGTGTCCCTGGAGGAGCAGGGCTGGAGCACAGGGCAGGGAGGGATGTCCTGGCAGCCACAGGAGCCTGTGAGTGCTGGGGCTGTTTCCTGGCTCTCTCTGGGTTCTGGGGTCAGTCTGGGGCATCTCAGGGTGACAGCACTGAGGTGTGGGGTAAAAACACCCTCCTGGGGTATCCCAGCCTGAGTCGTCTTGTGGGTGCTCTCTGCCTTGTGGAGGAGGGAACCTGAGCTAGGAATGGAGAGAAAGGGAAAAAATTGACCCAAAACCACGGGTTGCATCCTCCCTGCTGTGACCTCTCTGCTGCTGGGATGCCTTAAAGGGTCCCATGGTGGGATTCTTGGAGTTATTTTGTGCTGGACTTCCATAATCCTGTGGGTCCTTCCCACCTCAGGATATTCAGTGTTTTTATGAATCTGTGAATGTTCTTTCCCCCTCCTCCTGCTGCTGCACACTGCCTGTGGTGACCCTGCCATGCCCACACCCACCCAGGGCAGACTGCCAGCACCATCCCAGGAAATCTCTCCTGGCAAAACACCTGGAAATATTTCTGGATTCACCTGAGTGCTGAGGGGAGGGAGATGGCACCCCTGGATGCTGCTGGCACTCTGTGCCCTGCACTCCAGGGGAGAGCACACACCTGGGGCTGAAACAATCTGCTGCCCAGAGAAAACCCTCCGTGGGCATCCCTTGCAGCAGGAAGAAGTCATCCCACGGATATCTTGGAGGAAATACCCTGGATTTCTTGATTCCTGGATTTCTGGAGAGCCAGAGATGACACAGGACTTGGGCACTGCAGCTTGGCTCCACCAGCCCACAGCACATCCCCATGCCAGGGATGCTATCCCAGCTCAGGGCAGGGAGAGTGGAGGGGATGGTAATTCCCAGAGCCTTTATGTTTAGAGGGAAGCAAGAGAAGCACAAATTGCCTGCAGAGCACCTGGCAGTGCCACTGCAGCCAGCAGCGTGTCCAGCATCCCCTGTGCTGCTGTGGCTTTGCTCATATTCCCACCAAAACACCGGGATCAAGGAGCTGAGAAATCCCAGCTGGGCTATAAACTGGGCTTGAGCCCCCACCTCCAGATCCTGCAGCCAAGGGGGGATTTCCTGTGGACAGGATTTCCAGTCTCCTCAGCCTCCCCTTTTCCCTTGTGGGGTGGCACTGATATCTGTGTCATTATAGCCTAAAGCAGGAATTGAGCTCCTTGGCTCCAGGGTGGTGTTAATGCCCAGCACAGCCCAGAGAGCTATAAATACATAAATACATAAATAGCTCCCTTCTCCATTAGAGAGCAAATCCAAAATTGCATCCAAAGCCACCAGCAACGGGCCAGAGTGCATCTCTCCAGCCAAAATGATCCCAGGGCTCTGGAAGTTTCGGAAACGTTTGTTTCAGGCACCCCAGAATATCAATTTCCCCCCCTTCCATTAGATCTATCGACACGGAGTGCAAAATAAGCACAGTTTACAAAACTCTTCCTGCAGCTTGGCCAGAGCAGAAGGGTGGGGTCTGGCTGCTGGAGGCTGGAGCAGAGGGGGATGTCGGGGCTGGCTCTGTCCCCCTGTCCCCTCAGTGAAGGGACACCCCCAGCAGAGCCCGCAGCTCTGCCTGCTGCTCTCCTTTAGGTGCTGCCAAAAAACGGGCACGGGAGACGGGAAAAAGAGGGAGAGCAGGGATCGGAGACCCTCCGAGCATCTCCTTCTCCCCCGGGGGTCACCCGTGCTCCGGCGTGGCACCTGCCGACGGCCAGGGGGAGTTTTTCGGGTCGAGTTCCCGGCTGTGCGGGCGCAGCCGCTGTGCCCCGGGCGCTGCAGGGGGAGCTCGTGGCGTGCGGCAGCTCCATCCATCCCTCCCTCCATCCAACCCTCCATCCCTCCCTCCATCCCTCCATCCCTCCATCCCTCCATCCCTCCGTCCCTCCTCATCCCGCCGGGATCCCGCCTCCTGCTCCCGGGAAACCGTCTCCGCTCAGCCCGAGCCTCGTATCCTGCAACTAACTGAGGAGGAACTGGGGGTGGTGACATCCCGCTGCCGATGATCGCGCTGCTGCCCCCCCTGCCAAGGGGTGCCTGGGAAAGCCTGCGGGAGACAAGGCTCCGGGGAGAGCTCCGAGCCCCTGCCAAGGCCTAAAGGGGCTCCAGGAGAGCTGGAGAGGGGCTGGGGACAAGGGATGGAGGGACATGACACAGGGAATGGCTTCCCACTGCCAGAGGGCAGGGATGGATGGGAGATTGGGCAGGAATTGTTCCCTGGGAGGGTGGTGAGGCCCTGGCACAGGGCGCCCAGAGAAGCTGTGGCTGCCCCTGGAAGTGTCCAAGGCCAGGCTGGATGGAGCTTGGAGCAGCCTGGGACAGTGGAAGGTGTCCCTGCCCATGGCAGGGGGTGGAATGGGATGATCTTTAAGGTCTCTTCCAGCCCAAACCATTCTGGGATGATTCTGCGATAAATGCAGAGCTTCAGCCTGGCTGGGGCACTGCTGAATCCTGAAATGAGCCAGAACGAGCTGCAATGTTTAGGCTCAAGGTGCTCAGGCATCATCTGAGCTGATCTCTCTGGTTTTCTGGGTTCTTGTGCCCATTTCCAGAAGGAGCATTTGACCCTCTGAGTGTTTGCTGACACTCACAAAACACCCCAGACCCTGCGCTGCCCTTTATGGGAGGAGCTTTCCTCTTTGCTCCGGTAAAAAAAACAAACAAACAAAACAAACAAACAAACAAAAAAATCTCAAAAAACCACAAACAAACAAACAAACACACACAAAAACCCCCCTCTCTCTTTCCTCCTTGCTCTGGTAAAACCTCCCCAGGAGTTGGGCAGAGGGTGGAGGGGGCAGCAGAGACCCTGGTGACCCCAAGACTCCCTCTGGGAGAAAACCCGGGTGTCAGGGGACCGCTGGGAATCTCAGCATTTTTAACAAGGAGGGAGAATTTTCTCCTCTGCTCTCCTCTCCTTCAGCAGGGAAGGCTGAGCATTAACTCTGTGCAGGGGAAAGATGCCAGGGTGCTGCAGATGTGTTGGAGTCAGTGGGACACCCAGGGACCCCCAGCTCTTTGCACACAGCTGAGACCTGTGGCCATCCCACCCTCCCATGCCCAATTCAGCTCAAGGAAAACTCAGCTCAAGGACCACTCAGCTCAAGATCTCCCTGGGATGTTTTAATTCCTCTTAGCCTTTACCTTATTTGAGGTAACCTTATTTTCCTGCTCCTAATTCCAAGGTTTGCTCTGGCTCAGGCCCAAAGCACCAGCCCCTGGGATAACCACAGACTCCTCTTGGCATCAGTGCAGGTATCTTGGATACAAACCCCACGAAAACTGGCTGAACAAGGAGGTTAAATAAACATGTGCAGGCTTATTTATGTATCTTCCACTGCCTGCTCTGGGGAACAAGCAGAAAGAAATTAAGGAATTAGGAGTGACTTATCCACCAGGAAGGCTCTTTAGTCTTTTATCTGTATTCCTCATAGGTGGTGTTTTCATATTAATATGAAGACTGTATGTACATAGGAACTTAAAGCACATAGGAGATAGAAAGGGCATTGGATAAATTGGAGATAATTTAGCTTTTATATGTACACAAATATAGATACACACATCATTACCATTTGATTTATGCGGGTGTGTTTACACATACAGATCTTATATTTACATATTTATAGAAATGCTGAATGTATTGGGTCCTGTCAGAGACAGCTTTCAGATAAAAGAAACCCGGGGAGGGAAATGGATGTAAAAAAAGGAGCAAACAAATAGAAAATAATGATAAATCAATAGCCTCACCTTTCTCTTCTGTTACTAAAAGTAAATTACACTGCTGAACAAATACACTTTTTACCCCACAGGCTACTGTGGAAGGTGGTCACAAACAGCCTCCCCTCTTCATCAGCTTGATGGGTTTCTATTTTTCAAACAAAAAAAGAAATCACAACTTTCATTGGAAACCAAGCCACAGGTATCACTTTGCCCCAAAACCCACTTTTCCACCTCATTATGCCCCTTGGAGCTGTGGTTTGATGCCTTGGAGGCAGAGCCCAGTGCATGAGCCCTTGGCATGGTGGGGCTGTGACGGGAACTGGAGAGGGGATATTGTGGGGTTGTCACTGGAATCAGAGCAGCTTTCACCAAATCTTGCTTCCCAGTAGAATCAGACGGTTTTGCCCAGGAAAGTACACCCAGATCAGACATCACACACTGCTCCTCCCCTCAGCGTGCCCATGGAAGAGGCTGGAGAATTGGAAAGAGGAATTTTTAGTGCTGAAGTGGAATTTCACACCTTTTCTGAGATGATATTTTGGTCCTTGCTTCCCCCCCCTGCCCTTTTTCCTGCTAATGGTTCTTGGTGTTTCTAGACTGAGTCAAACACGAGCTTTGAACCCTGGATTGTCTCCTGAAGGGCGGGTCTGGCCCGGACCCTCACCCCGAGGATTCGGCAAAATCACTGTGAAATCCCTCAGTCTGTGCAGGTGAAACTCTCCCCAGTGCTGTGCAGACACTGCCTTTTTGGAGTGGCTTCTCTTCTCCAGACAAGACAATGCGAGATGGTGTTTGGAGACAAAAATATCGTAAGAAGAGCACAACCCAGCCCTTGTTGGGGCTGCTTGTGCCCTCTCTGCAGCAGATGGTGCCTCTCAGCTCCCTTTGAATTGCTCTCAGTGCATTACTTGGTTTTCAATTTCATTCCCTTTCCTAGGAGCAAGCTCAGCTTTATGTTTCCCTTTTAAGCTGATTGAAATAAAGTATTTGAACAAATGTCATGGGCACTTAGAAATCTCTCCTCTGTTTACTCTCCTTCGCTTTCATTCTGTCCACCCTCTGCAGCACTGGCTCTTAAAGCCTTGAGTGCTGTCTATGGAAATCATTGTATCTTGCAGGCAGAGCACTGGACAAATTCATTAATTTTTTTGTACATTGGAAATGTGCCTTTCTGAAGTCTCTGTTCATGTTTTCCTGGTGGTTGAATAGCTGAGCTTTATGAGCCATCAGCAAAGAGATGGTGGCTCCTTGAGAGCCATTAGGTCCATACCTCCGGGAGCGTGGTCTTCATCCAACAAACACTCAGAGTCAGTGTGGAAAACAGGCCCCAAAAAGGAAGTTTTGTGTTCTTCCCAACTCCCTTTAAACATCCATCATTGCTTGTATAACTCTGGGAGTTCCAGATGGGCAAATCCAGGAGTGATTTCCACTTCAGGGTGGTGTTTCTGCTGTTCCAGCTCCCCTGGAGGCTGCACCGTGTCTGGACAGCCCCATCCCTGGAGCTGGAGCTGGAGCACCTTCTGTCAAAGCCATGCTGTCACCATAACCACCCAGATCATCCTTCCTTCCTTCCTTCCTTCCTTCCTTCCTTCCTTCCTTCCTTCCTTCCTTCCTT
>VXBN01015737.1:793764-808265 GCA_013397395.1 Sinosuthora webbiana
TTTGGCAAGCAAAAATTCACACTCTCCACCCAAACCAACATTAAAGACCGGGGTATATTTGAGCCTGTCAGCTCGGCTTTGCTCTCTGTTGTTAAAAAACCCCACTGCTCCCCGCCTAAAAAAATGTCAGAGGGAAATTGAAAAATAACATTTTCCCCTTTTCCCGCTGCCACACCTGCTCGCCGTCGGCAGCAGCTGGCATTGCTCCAGCCTTTTGCCGATGCCTGAGCCAGTGGGTGCTGCTGGAGCTGGGTGCCGGGGTTGGGTGGGATCCTGGGTGCTGCATCTCCCCGGGGACCCCAGCGCTGTGAGTTGTCCCTCTGTAAAGGCAGGGGAGAAGGAAAAGGAAGGGAAGAGTGCAGTTCAGGTGCTATAAAGGTTGAAACACTCGGATAAGAGCCACAAGTGCCCCGAAAGCACTGCAATCTCATCCCCGTGGCACCGAGAGCAGCAGCACAGGGGTGCACTGGCAGCTGAAGGGGCTTCACCTACTCAGCGGCTTAAAAGCCTGGAAAGTTCAAAGCCGAGTCACCCGCACCTTTTATCACCTCGTTATCAGCTGTGCTACAGGTGCTGCCATCTCCCCGCTGCCCGCAGGGACAGCAGCTCCAGGTTGGCTTGGTTCTGTCACCTGGCCGAGAAATCAGGGACACACAACACCCCTGGATGTGCCCGTGGATAGGGGTGGGGAGAGGCACGGGCAACCCGAGCACCCAAACCTTGTTGGGTTCAGCCCACCCCCCTGGCATCTCCTATCACCTCACAGCCAGGACAGCCCGGAATCATGGAATGGTTGGGTTGGAAGGGACACTAAAGCTCAGCTCGTTCCAACCCTCACTTCCACCTCCCACTGTCTCAGGGTGCTCCAAGCCCTGTCCAGCCTGGCCTTGGACACTTCCAGGGATCCAGGGACACTTCCAGGGGCAGCCAGAGCTGCTCTGGGCAAACAGCATCCAGGCTGGAGACCCTGTGAGCCATTTTGCTGGTGCTTGTGGCCCGTGTGCTCCCCAGCAGCGTTCCCTTTCCTGTGGGCTCCAGGCCCAGCCAAAGCTCCTCCTCACGTCCTGGGGCTGAGCTCAGCCAAGCAGGGCCAAGGAAGGGCTTTGCCAGCCCGGGGACACAAAACCACCCCGACAGCAGGGAAGGAGAAGGTGTCTTGGCAATTACCTCAGCACTGAGCCTGCAAGTCTGCTGGTTTTGTTCGTGCTCATCTGAAAGCCTTTGACACATTCGAGCTGCATGTTTCTTTTATGAATATGCAAATCAAAGCAGTGAAATTACAGATAATGATATGTAGTCAAAACTTTTCAGAAGTTAATGCATATTCCTTATTTTGCAGATTTCTATCACATTTGTATTTGCAAAATAGATGAGATAACGCCGCTCAAGAGAACAGCTTTCCTGTCAGCCAGGCAGCGATACACCTTTCAGATCCCACTCTGGATTGCTGCCAGCTCCTTCCCAGTGCCAGGGGCCCTCAGCAGCACCCCGGGATGCTGAGGCAGAGCTGAGCTGCCCCCTGGTTCCAAGGGCTGTGTGTTGGCCCCAGGCACTGCAGGTATCCCCTGCCTCTGCTCTGGTGCTGTGATCCTGCTGTAAGGCTGGGAAAAAAAACCCAGAAAACCCTGTTGGGTTCAGCTTTCCCAAGCAGAGGGGCACAGGGAATGCCTTCATGGCATGCCTGGCACTTTGGGGATCAGCCACAGTGCCCTGTGCAGTCCAGAAGGGTTTCCATGGAAAGAAAACTTACTCCTTTGCTCATTTGTTGCTGTCTTGCGACAAGCCCAACTTTAGATATGACAGTGACATAATGCCAGTGCCATAAAATACTTTTTAAATGAGGGTATCTTTCCACGAAGCACTTCAGTACTTTTCCAAAGTGAAGTTTTCAAAATAACGCTGGCCTGGTGTGGTTTCTTGTTGTACACAAATTACACAACCCCAAATATTTGGCTTTTTTTCTTGTTGTGGTTTAACCCCAGCTGGCGGCTCAGCACCACACAGCTGCTCGCTTATTGCCCCACGCCTGTGGGATGGGGAGGGGAACCAGAAAAATAAAACACCCAGGGGTCGAGATAAAAAGAGTTTAATAATTGAAACACAGTAAAATAGTAATATAACAACAACAAAAAACAATTAAAAGGGAAATAACAAACACAGAGACAAGAATAAACCCCAAGAAAGACAAGTGATGCCCACTGCAGTCACTCACCATGCACTGACCAGTGCCCAGCCCATTCCCCAGCAGCGATTGCCCCTCCTGGACAGTCTCTCCCCAGTTCCTGTACTGGCCACGATGGTCTGTGGTATGGAATCTCCTTCTGGGATCAGCTGTCCTGGCCCTGCTCCCTCCTGGTCTCTCCTGCTCGCTGGCAGAGCACGAGACACTGCAAAGTCCTTGATTTAGGGTAAGCTCTCCTTAGCAACAACTAAAACATCAGCATGTTATCAGCATTATTCTCATACTGAGCCCAAAACACAGCACTGACCAGCTCCTGAGAAGAAAATTAACTCCATCCCAGCTGGAACAGGACAGCTCTGCCTTAGGAGGAATGCCCGAGCTCCTCTGTGTGTGGGAAATACAGGGCTTGGCCAGAGTGCTCCTGGTTCAGACCCATTTGTTCCTGTGAGAGGCAGTGCTCACATCTGTCTGCTCCTCAGCATCCTTCACTCCTTCTGCAGTGCCCAGTGCAGGGCAGACACATTTCCCCGGGGCCTGTGTGGGCTGCCCCAGCCAGGTCCATCCCTTGGTCATCAAATATTCCACGGCAATCCCATGGGGGCTGACCTGCAGGGCCTGAGCTGCCGTCAGCCCCTTGCCCAGGCTCTCTGCACACTGCTGGGCCTCTGTAGACCTTGGGCTGTGGGCTGGGGGCTGCCTGCCCCTCATCCTGCCCCCAGCTCTTTCCTTGGAGCCACAGAGCCATCCCCGGTTTCATCCTGCCTGCTGCATTCCCAGCTCGTCCCAGCAGCAGAGTACCGGGGTTGCCAAGAGGACACCCATCATCACCCGTGGCTGAGGATGCTCAGGAGAGCACCTCTGCCCCTCCCAGCTCAGCCCCGGTGGGAACCTGACCCTTTTCTGCTCTGTTCTGCCCCGAATTAATGTCACCACCTTTCAGAGCGTGTGTGGGTGAGCAGCTCCGAGCACGCCATGCAGCCCGGCCGGGGCTGTGCAGCCTCCCGCCCTCCCTTCCCCCTCCTCCTCCTCCTCCTCCTCCCCTTTCTTCTTGCAAACACCTACATCCTTCCTGTATTGTCTCAAACCGCAAGATAATGAACCGAGCGGCAGGGCTGGCAGTGCGAAGGTCTGCGGGGGGAGGTGGACGCTGCGCCTCGGGCACTGCAAATATCACCGGAAACCTCCGTCCTGCCCTGGCAGCCGGGGAGGGGCTGCTCGCCCCCCGGGCAGCGCTGGCCCGAGCCCCCACCCTGCCCAGCCCTCCCGGGGCACCGTGCCCCTCGCTGTGGGAGCCGTGCTGTGGGGCTCCTCTGCCTCCGGGAGCTCCTCGCTGCGTTCTCACCCCGGCACTTATTTTAGCAAAGAGCTTTTTATCCAAGTTTCTGAGTCTTGTCTCTCCCCCGGCTGTTGTTGGGCCACCTCTGATCCAGCTCTGGAATGGTTTGGGTTGAAAGGAACAGTAAAGCTCAGCTCATTCCTCCCCCTGCCATGGGCACCTTGCACCAGACCAGGTTGTTCCAAGACCCGTCCAACCTGGCCTTGGACACCTCCGTGGATGGGACATTTGCAGTTTTCACATGTGTCCTGCCAAAGCATTTTGTGTCTGTGTTCCTCTGCTCCCTCTCCATCCTGCGTGGAAGGAAGAGCATTAACAGGAGCCTCACAACCTCCTCAGGGTTTTCACAGAGACAAGGCCAAACAAAAGAGCTAAATGCCTCTCCCAGGCTTTGCCCTGGCACTGTTGCAGCTGTTTTGCACAGATGTGGTTCAGCACAGCTGCTCGTGCTCTGCCCTCCCTGCCCCAAACACACTGTGGCCTGGACAGCCACCAGACAAGGATGGTCACTCCTGTGCTTGGAGTAGCCTGGGACAGTGGAAGGTGTCCCTGCCCATGGCCCATGCCTTCAGCTGAGCTTTAAGGTCACCTCCAACCCAGACCCTTGTGCGACTCTGTGACATGGTTCTATAAACACACAACAAACCCTGCTGTGGTCACATCAGGTGCTCTGAGGTGTCCCCACATGCACTGCTGGGGCTGGGGAATGCACCCCTGCCCCCACCATGGCACTGTTGGGGCTGGGGAATGTACCTCTGCCCTACCATGAGCGAGGAAGAGACGTGGGGATAAAACACCTGGTGGCCATGTGGGCTGCGTTACCCAAAGCTCCTGTGACAGTGCTGTCCCACATGTCCCCCAGCCCTGTCCTGCTGAGCCTGCTATGCATTCTGTGTCATGCTGGCAGGGGATGATACTCACTGCTGCTCCAAACCCCAGAGCAGATTTCATGCCTAAAACATCGTAATTAGGAGGAATGGTGAAAAGCTGCAGGAACAGAAGGCTCTCGTGGCTCTCCAGGAACTGCCAGCTGAGCTTTGTACGGCTCAGCTTCGAGGAAAACCTTCACTCATGTTGGTTTTTCACAGCCAAACTCTTCCCTTGCACCTGGCAAAGTCAAGCCAGTTCCCAGACAGGCAGCTCTTAATGGGATTTGGTTCTTGGAGGTTATCCCAGGGCAAACACTTAGGTCCTGACAGGACAAGGCAGGGCTCCCAAGGAGCTCGGAGTGCCCCTGGAGCTCCTGCAGCTGCTGCAGGGCCAGGGCCACGGGCTGTGTCTCCAGGAGCACTGCTGGGTGATGCTGTTTTGGGACAGCCTGGCCGTGGGCCTGGCTGGATCCTGCAGTGCACTGCCCATGCACCCCACCAGCAGTGCTGAGCAGGGATCTGGGAGTGTCTCTGCTCCCCTCAGCCTGGATTAGGGGGCTGCTGCCCATGAATGCCTTTTTAACCTTGATATGGGACCATCACCACACCAGACCCCTCCTGGGGACACAGAATTCAGGAGGAGCTGCCAGGCCAGCTGCCAGTTTGACAAGACAAACTCCTGCTCCCCAAACAAACTGGTTCTCCTCAAGGGTTGTGCAGAAATGCCAAGGGGAGCTGCAGAACTCAGCTGTGGGCATCGAGGCCAAACAGCATGCCATGCCCTGCCCTGCCCTGCCCTGCCCTGCCCTGCCCTGCCCTGCCCTGCCCTGTGTGCTGGGATGAGCTGATCCTGAGCAGTGCTCAGCTCCAGGACCCACAACTGCCATGAAACCAAGCCCAGACACCCTCAAACACCAGTGTGCTTTGGTGGGTTGAGTGTGGGTTGATCATGGGCTGACCTAGTCAGTGGCCAGGTGAATAAACCTGCCTGGTTTAAAAAACAGAGTTAAAAACCACCTTATTATGCTGGCTTGATCTAAGCCCTCCAAAAGCATTAAGGGTCAGCTGTTCCTCCTGGGGCACTTTGATAAAACCCTCACTTGTTTTTATTGATGGTCCTACAAAGGCTGAGAGAGCTCAGCATGGAGTAGAGAAGACCACAGGGACACCATGGTGCAGGCTTGAAGAGGGCTTGTGGAACAGAGGGACAGCAGCTCTTTACACCAGCAGTGACAGGACAAGGGAGAACAGTTTTAAACAAGAGGAGGGGAGATTTAGGTTAGGAATTAGGAGGAAATTCTTTACTCAGGGGATGTTCACCGGTACTGACGCCTTGGGAAGGCTGACCTGAAACAGAGACTGGACAGAGCTGGAGAATAAAGTAGATACTTATTGAAAGGTCTCCAGGGTACACCTTGGGCAGGATAGGGCCTGACCAGGGCTACACCCAAGGTGGACCCAAAATGGTCACAAAGTGGCTGATGGGTCACGAGGTTCTCACACTTTGATAAGTTTTGGTCCATTTGCATATTGGGGTTTAATTGTCCAATTCCAGCTCCAGGCTGTGAGGTCCCATCCTTCTTGTTCCTCCCTTCAGCCACCCTTGTTTGTGCTTTTGGGGCCGAAAGTTGTCCTTGGTCTCCAGCAGGAAAAGGATTTGTTTTGTGTCCCTGCTCTGTGAAGAGCTGAGTGACACTGAGTATGAGCTCAGAACTGCACCCCTGGGTAGCACAGAATCTGAAAATATGAAAGCTGAAACTTAAGGCATCAGTACAGGATGGCTGCCCCTGGATCCCTGGCAGTGTCCCAGGCCAGGCTGGACAGGGCTTGGAGCAGCCTGGGACAGTGGAAGGTGTCCCTGCCCATGGCAGGGGCTGGGATGAGCTGAGCTTTAAGGACCCACCCAACCCAACCCTTTCTCTGTGTTAAGCCCTTCAGGAACACATCTTTCTGCTCTGACACCCAGCAGAACCTGGCCATTTCCACCTCCAAAAGGAAGCACTCCACAGTTCACTCCAATGCAGCAAAGTGTCCCCAAGGAGAACATCCAAGCCGGGAAGAAATGACCCATTTTGTGCTCACTGCACCCTCACAGAGCTGGACTGATTATTTGCATGGCTGCCCTACCTGGAACATCCTGCAAAGCCCAGATCTCCGGGGTGCTGATGTCTCTGCAAATCCAGAGACCCTCCAAAGGGTTTTGGTCACTCCCCATGGAAGCCAAATATTCCCCTGCCTTCCTGCCAGGGCTGTGTGTGTCAGAGGAGCTGAGGAAAAGGACGCAGTGGAGGTGCGTTATTATCTTTTCATGGGAAATTCCTAGATGAAAGAAAGAAAGAAATTTAAAGTTTATGTCTCATTCTGTATTCCTTTCATTTTGGGTTTTGAGAAAGAAGAAATTATTCATGTCTCCAGTTCCTGCCTTCGCTCTCTCTCTCGTTTCTCTCTTTCTCTTCCTCTGTGCCAAAAAACGAGAATACAAAGGGATGGATGGCAAATGTTTATAGGGAACAGGAGATGTACTCTCTCCAGGTTTTTGAGTTTTTTCAGCTCTATAGCTCTAAATAATGCCTGAAACTGTGTAAAAGTGGCAACTTGAAAGGGAAAAAGTGAAGTGTTGAGACATTTCAGTGCAGAGGAAAGAAAAGAAATCAATTCTTGGGCATTTCTTGCTTTAATGCATTCAGTGTTATGAAGGGGTCAAAGGAAAAAAAAAACCAACATGAAAACATGAAACTTTTGATTGAGAGTTCGAATTGCTGGGGGTGGGGTGTGTCAAGAAATCAAATTTTTGTAATCTGTAAAATGGGAACCCTGCATTTGTTTTGCAACATGACTTTTGATTGCTTTTCAATTATTCAAAATAAGATCTTTAGCTGCTTTTTTCCTCCTGATTTTTGGAGCCCAAACCTGGTGTGGATTTTGTGAATGTTTCCAGTGGAATTACTGAGTACTGAGAAAGGCCCTGAGTGCCCGTGGTGTCTTGGCAGAAATAGCCTCAAAAATTTAGTGGGTTTTGTTTGTCTGTTTTTGTTTTGTTTTTGTTTTTGTTTCTGGTTTTGTTTTTGTTTTTTTGGTGTCTGGCTTTTATTTCCCTCTGATTTCCAGGGAGGGGGACAGTCCCTGTGGGCACTGCTGCAGCTCCAGGAGGGAAGTTGGGACTTGCTCACCTGGGTGACAACAGAGGGGAACAATCCTTGGGCTCATTTCGCCCATCTTCAGGGCAATTAGTGTGACCTGCTTAATTAATCCATACCCACTGTGCAGGCTGGCTCTCCCCAGAGATGGCAGCCAAGCCGTGGTCCTTCACAGGGCTCAGTGAGAGAGGTGCTACCAGGAGCTCCCAGGAGGTGAGATCTGAGGGTGGAGAATGCCTTCAAATCCATCCTGCCCCACCTTTTTCCTTGGATAATTTTAGAAGCTGGAAGAGCCTCCCCACGGGCCATTTCCAGAGTGTTGGTAGGAAAACTGGGGGGAGTGCCTGTGGCCTTTTTCCCTCTGTATCCCACATTCACTGAGGTGAGTGGGAGACAGGATGAGCTCCCTAAAGGGTAGGACTACTCAAAAGACCAGCCACAATTAAAGCACTCAAATAAAGCTCTAATTATAAAAACTCCCCTGCATAACTACAGAAATATTTTGTGTAAATTGCTGGAGAAAAAATTTAGTGTAAACTGTGCTCCAAGCCAATAAATCTCCTTGCAGTGGAGTGCTTCTGGAGATGGTATCTTGTGTTCTGACAGTCTGTGCACTCCAGAAAGAGAAAAAACCAAGAGGTTCAATATGTTCTGAAATGCCTTTATCCTGTTTCTCTGCTAACTTCCCCCAAGCCTGTCTGTCTCCTGGAGAAATCCCAAATCCTTGGGACTTCTTCCAGGCCTCCTTTTGACTGTGGGAGTTACAAGCTCCTGTTCAGGAGACAGAAATGATGGCGTGCTCCATGTGCCCAAGGGGATGGAGGGAGGCAGTCTGACTGACATCCAGATTCCTGCTGCATGCAGCCCAAAGGGATGTTGGATGGAGTTGGCTGCAGGTGAGGCGAGTCTGAAGGCCCAGGTGGCTCTCTCCAGTCAGCCTGCCTTGCTCCCATCAGATGCAGGGTGTATCCAAATGGTCCTGCTGCTCCCCATGGGGCTGAAGTGCAGGATTAGATCGGGGATGGAGGGATTAAATCAGGGGTGCAGGAGCCACATGCCCCAGATGTGCCCACAGTGAGCTGTGAGCAGCCTGGGGGGGATCAGGAGGGAATCCAGAGGGGAGGTGCTGGTTTTGCCTGGCAATTTCTGAGACCAACAGGATTTTCAGCTTGTTCATTGCTAACAGGTGGCATTTTTAATTTCCCCCTTTGTCAGGAGCCATGGGAAGGGTTGAGGAGCTGGAGGAGCCTGGCTGTGGAACAGCTGCTCAGCTGAAGGGTGTCCCAATGGCAGCGTGGACAGGGATGCTCAACCATGGGACAGGGGGGTGTAAGAAACTCCAGAAGACCCTCTAGGACAGATGGATCCACATTTTCCATCTGCCTTCCCTCCACAGGCAGCAGCTCTGAGGGAGATGGACGGCCCAGGGCATGCATGGCTCTCAGCTTTGCACAAGACACTGACCTTTGGTCTCCATCCCATCTAAAAGAAGTGTCATTTAATAGTCACAGCTACCTCCCGTGACCAAAAATTCATCTGGGAAGCAATGAAATGTGCATTAATTACAGACTGAAGAGCAGTAGAAATGTTACTCTCTCCCACAGACTCGCAGTGCAAGAGGTTTCATTCATCATAAAATTTTAATGGGATCACAGGCTGAGGAATTGCATTTTGCCTCCGTGGCTGAGTGCTGGCAGTGACTTCAGGCAGCTGCAGGTCCCCACCTGGCTGGCCTTCAAAGCCATGAGGAGGGACAGGACTGCAGCATCTCCTGGTCCTTTCTGCTGTCTCTGGGTGAGGCTTCCTGAGTGTTCCCAAGTTTTGCTGCCTTGGAGCCACAGTGGGAGCACAACCACAGGGAGAAGAGCAAAGCAGGGTGTGGGCAGGAGCCGTGGGGGTGCAGGGGGGGAGAGGCTGAGCACTGCTGGAGGCACTCAGCTGCACAAACCGCTGAAATGAGCCCACCAGTATCATCTGCAAAAACTCCACCTCCTAAGGCCTGCTTTATTTGACCTCTGTCCCCACAGTAATAATGGCAGAGCAACAGAGAGTCCTCTAATGTGCTTGCAGCGTAATAAAGTAACCCCACTAGGAATAATATCTCCAGCAATTACCGTGCCAGGTATTATGCTGATTTATCAAATTGCAGTTGAAAGTCAAGAGGAGTTGAGGAGACAGTGATAAAACATCTGATCTCAACTCTGACTCTAAATTACCCTTCTGGCCAGCACAGTATTTCATCCAGAGGAATTGTTATTCCCCTCTTCTTCTTCAAAAATCATCATTCAAACCGGGAATTTTTCACTCCTTGTGATTTGGAGGAAGCCCTTTGCCTGCACTCTGTGATGAGCTGCCAAGGGCACGCTGAGTTTTTGGGGCTCGGACTCACAAAGCTCCTGCTGCAGGGAGGAGCACATGGAGGGAAAGCAAACTGTCTGTGCTTCATCCCTGCCGGACACAGGCTCATTTTGGGGCTCTTCAGCCTGCAGGAAGATGGCAAAGGTGCCTCATGTCATGTTTGCGTGGTGGGCAGAGCCTTTCCACCCCCGGGGACAGCAGTGGGCAGAGGGCAGGGGAAGCACAGCAGGTGCTGCTCAGGAGGTTCCCATCCCAACCCTTGTCCCAGGCAGCCAGGAGCCCACCTGGAATACTGGGTACAGCTCTGCTGCCTGCAACATAAGGAGGATGTGAAACTGTTGGAGCAAGTCCAGAGGAGGCCATGGAGTTGCTGAGGACACTGGAGCACCTTCCCTGTGGAGAAAGGCTGAGAGAGCTGGGGGTTCAACCTGGAGAGGTTGTGAGGAGACCTCCCAGCACCTTCCAGTGTGTGAAGGGGCTACAGGGAAGTGCGAGAGTGACTCTTCCTGAGGAGCTGCAGTGACAGGACAAGGGGGAATGGGATCAAACTCAAAGAGGGGAAGTTTAGAGTATATGTTAGGAAGGAATTGTTCCCTGTGAGGGTGGGCAGGCCCTGGCACAGGGTGCCCAGAGCAGCTGTGGCTGCCCCTGGATCCCTGCAAGTGCCCAAGGCCAGGTTGGACAGGGCTTGGAGCAGCCTGGGACAGTGGAAGGTGTCCCTGCCCATGGCAGGGGGGGGAATGAGATGAGTCCCTTCCAACCCAAACCATTCAGTGATTCTCAGATGCCCTGCTGGCATCTGTGGGCTGGGCCATGCCACGGGTGGCACTGTGGGTGTTGTGGTGGCCCCCACCTTGGTGCAGCACAGGGGGGCCTGGGAAGTGGAGCTGGAGCAGCCAGTGCTGGATCTGACATCCAACCTCTGCCTGGCACTGCCCAGCCTGAGGGTCCTGGGGCTGTGTGTGGGGTCTGTGCCCAGAGCCAGCTCCCAGGGATACAGCTCAGTTCCTTCACCAGGGACTCACTCTGTGTGCAGGCTCCAGGACCTGTGGGAGAAGGGACACTTGGGAGCAGAGACAACTGGGAACAGGGACCTTTGGGAACAGGGACACCTAGGAACAGGGACACTTGGGAGAAAGGACACTTGGGAACAGGGACCTCTGGGAACAGGGACACTTGGGAGCAGGGACACTTGGGAGCAGGGAGTTTTGGGAACAGAGACACTTGGGAACAGGGACACTTGGGAACAGGGACACTTGGGAACAGGGACACTTGCCAAGGTTCAAGTCTGCCCTCGGTGGGGACCAGGACCTCCCCAAGGCTGGCACAAGGCCCCTGCTCCCAGCACGTGCTGCTGTTTTCAGGGACCTGGGATTTGTTAAATGAAGTCCTTTCCTTTGATCCTCCTTGCGGGAAGCCCTCAGCATTGCTTGTCAGGGCTGTTTTCCCTTCCATTCCATTATCTCAGCAATGATAACAGATGGAACAGAGCCAAGTGTCCTCCCAGCCATGGGCACAGCTCAGGCTGGTGCCACTGGAGGATCCACTGTGGGGAGCAGACTCTTTCCACACACCCTGGCTGGGAGGGAGGCTGTGTCCTGGTGGGCCAGTGGGATGTTGGTGGATATTCCCCATTTCTGTGGGAGGCAGGTGTGGCTGTCCAGAGGCACCCACAGCTGGGGCTGTGCTCCAAGGGTTAACACACCGAGATGCTGCTGCTGAGGTTTGTTAAACTCCTTATTACATCCCGCAGCACTGCTAATTATGTGCTCATAAATCAAAGTCAATTAGCCAGGGCTCTCCCTGCTCCTGCCTCTTCACATCCCTCTCCATCATCAGCCCAAAGTCTGGGAATGCCTGGTTGGTCCTGTCCCCCTGCCCTGCAAACCCTGGCCCCAAAGCTGTTCCAGAGCCTTTTGAGGATCCAGCTGGTGCTCTTTGACTGAAACTGGGAGCTCCACAGCTCATCCTGCCCTGGAACAACACCTCTGCCTTTGCCACTGCTGGGGCAGGGGGAGAGGAGGTGAAGGGGAGCCAATATCCTTCTTCAAATATGGAAAAAATACCGCAACAAGGAGAGCAATAAATTCTTCCCCTATGTTCAAAAGCAAGGGATTTGCTTTGTAGGGAGAGAGATTTAGTTTATCTGCCTGGAATTTAAAGGTTTTTAAAGGGAGGTTAGGCACACAGGCAGGGTTTAGGGTGAGCTGACCCTGCCCTGAGGCTTCTTGAGACCCAGCTACTGAGTTTTCCATGACTGTTAGTAACAGACCAAGGGGTCAGAGCAGGGGAAGCTCCCGCAGCCACACCATCCCTGCCTGGCCCAAGGTTCCAGGTCCCGACCCTCCAGCCTGGGCTGGACCCCTTTGTTGAACTGGATGCATCCTTTCAGCACTTGAAGAGGCTGATAAAGATGCAGGACAACTAATTGCAAAGGCAGATAGTGACAGGACAAGTGGGAATGGCTTTAAACTGAAAGAGAAGAAATTTAGGTTGGATATTGGGAAGGATGTTTTCCCTGTGAGGGCGGTGAGGCCCTGGCACAGGGTGCCCAGAGAAGCTGTGGCTGCCCCTGGATCCCTGAAGTGTCCAAGGCTAGGTTAGACAGGGTTTGGAGCAGCCTGGGACAGTGGAAGGTGTCCCTGCCCATGGCAGGGGGTGGAATGGGGTGGGAATTAAGGTCCCCTCAACCCAAACCATTCTGTGACTCTGTGAGCCAGCCCTGATGGTGGATGGGAGGCTCAGCTTTCCCTGAAGCAATTCCAGGTCCATGACAATTAGCCAACAGCTGGAATACCATTTAAGCACAGCTGCCATCACGCAAATTTAGAGATTAGTAGGGATTAAAGGGGTTTGGAAAGCCTCACAATTTCTCATTAATGCTCCGGGCTCTCTAATAGCCAACTGCCCTCCATTCCCCAGATGGCTCCACATGCCCAAGGCTGGAGATGGGTCCCTGTGCCCTCCGTGGTGCCCCAGAGCAGCCACCAGCCCTTTGGGAGCAGCACAGGCAGCCCTGCAGGAATGCAGGGAGGTGGCCAGAACGTTGTTAAAGATGTGGTTATTGCTTGGGGCAAGGTCACCTTTCAGTGGCTCCCTGCACTGCTGTCCCACAAACCTTCTCAGCAGAGGCCTCCAAAGGGCTCCAAACCCACTGTCACAGTGACCCAAAGGTGACAGAGCTGGGGCTGCAGGGGGATGGACATCACGGGTGGCACCTTCCTGCAGGGAACACAAACCACAGGCCCCTGATGGCACCAAAACCCCCAGTGATGATCCCTTCCAGACTTTCTCCCAGGGCTGGAAACCTCCTCCCTGCAATTCCAGAGCCTCAAGGCCACTTACCTGCCACACACACCAAGAATTAATATCTCAGAAGCCCTCCCTGGAGGAAATCTCCTCGCTGTGATAACTCCAGGAAAGTTTTCATAATGTTCAATTCCACACCCCCCCCCCCCCCNCCCTTATTTTAATCATTGCATATTTGTTATGAAATGAATTGCTTTGATATTGCAAAGTGAGGACAGGGTGGGGCAGGTGAGACTGTGATGGGAGAGGAGGGAGGGTTGGAAAGCTGAGGAGGACAAGGCAGAGGCCACTTCCAGGGTGTCCCCCAGACAAAGGAGAGACTGCTTCAGCTCTACTTTTCATACATTTTATTATAAAGAAAGGTAAGATAAGCATTGTGAACCGAATGTGCCAGGAGCTGCCAAAGCAGCGCCCTCAAACAAAATAAAAAATAATAATAAAAAAAAACCAAAAATGCACCTTATGAGAAACTGTAATTATGCTCTCTAATTTTTCATAAATAGACAAAAATCATTGTCAGCAATTTTTTAAATAGATGGACATATGGCCGGAAAAAAATAATAATGCCATACAACATGGATATAAATTGTCCATTTCTTGCTGTACAAATAATAGAAACAAGTTTGGCAGGCTTTTTTTGTTGTTTTTTTTTATACACATCTCCCTTCTATGTATAACTAAAAAATGTGCTACAATTAATATAAAATGCTTTTACTATAAAGTAAACTACTAATTTCTTTCACAAAAAAATCTTAAAGATGTCTTTAGCACAGCTCTAAAACACTTAGTAAACTACTTACAACTATCCAACAAATTATATTTTCATGATCTCTTTCACATTTGTCCTCTCGTAGTTTGCCTTCTGCTCTCCGCCCCACCTACCTAGCAATAGTTTTTAGTTATGTTTTTTTTGTTTTTTTTTTTTTTTTTTTTTTTTTTCACCAGACCGTCCAAGGCCTTTGCATGTACAATATTCACACAAACTTCACATTTTCTTGCACAAAGTTTAGTGCTGTTAGCAAGTCAAAAGAGTGCATCCTCCTACTGAGCTGGCCTAATGCTGCAGGACACCAGACCTGGGTTTATGCTGCGTCTAAAAGCAGTTCACTAGGAAAATAGTCTGTAGCTAAGCTGATGGCAAGCAGAAAAACGGTGTCCTTAGATTAACTTCGTTAATTTTTTTTTTTTTTGTTGGTTTTGCGCTTATTTTATTATTTTTATTTGAATTTTTCTCTCTTTATTTATTTTTTTGTTCTTTGCGATTTACGAGGTGGGGTGGTTTTTTTTCGTTTGGTTGGTTGGTTTTTTTT
>VXBN01015738.1:12607-26631 GCA_013397395.1 Sinosuthora webbiana
GCCCACCAAAAAAACACACAAACCCAAAAAACCCCAGATGAAACTCTGCAGGTGACCCCAGGACCTCAAAAAAAACCCCCAAAAAACCCCAAATGAAACTCTGGGGATTTTTGGGGATGGTTCTTCCACGATGATCCTTCCACCTCGGGATATTTTTGAGATCCTGGAGGTCACCTTGACCTGGAGAAAGGTGTTTTTTTGGGTGGTGGCCACCCAGGAGGGACAAAATGACACCCAGGCGCTCCAGGCTTCCTTCTCCTGGGGCTGCAATTCGGGGGGGAATTAAATATCCGGGGGGGAAATTAAAGATTTAAACAAGACACATTAAGCCGCGTTTTTTTTTTTGTTTTTGTTTTTGTTTTTTTTTTGTTTTGCAAGATGAAAAAGATTCCCCGGGAAATTGGGGCTGCCGTCATCGTTGCCAGCAAATCTCCTTGGCTGGTGGGGGAAGGATTCCTTCGGTTTCCTCCGGAGTTATTTGCGTGTTTAATTCTTTAATCGCCGCCTTCCGTGGCGCCGGAGGTACGAAAATGTCCCCCAAAACTTCCCTGCGAGGGAGGAAATCCCGGTAAAAATGGGGGTTTTGTCCTTAAATTGTGGGGGATGAGAATGAGGTGAGCAGCAGGAAATGGGAGGATGCCAAAAATTTGGGGGTTTTTTTGGGATAGAGGGAATCACGACAGAAAAATGGACAGAAATGGACATAAATGGACGGAAATGGACAGAAATTATCAGATGCGGACAGAAATGAAAATAAATCGACATAAATTATCAGCAGTGGACAAAAATGGACAGAAATGGACAGAAATGGACAGAAATGGGCATAAATTAACATAAATGGACAGAAATGGGCATGAATTAACATAAATTAACAGGAATGGGCAGGAACGAACAGAACTGAGATCCTGCCCTGCTCTGGGCAATAAAACAACGCTGAAAACACAAATAATTAACAAGGTGGCGATTTTATTTAATCCCATATTTGCCCCTCCAATCTCACAACCACCCAACGAAAAAAAAAAAAAACACCCCGAAAGATTTGGAAAATCGGATTCCAGGCGACAGCTCAAAAGATTCCACTGCTCCGAAACTGCGACTCCAGCATCCAAAACCTGAGATCCGAGCAAGGATTTCCCAAAATTTTTTAGCCTGTTTATTTCCCTGCCCGTTCCAAACGTCGCCCCGATAAAATCTGGTGGTGGGGATGGAAATTGAATGTTCTGCTCTGATCTGGGGTAATGACACCGACGATTTCCTCCCTGCCAAGGGAGCCCAATTTGGAAAATTACAGGGAAGGGCAAAAGCAGCCGCGGCAGCTTCCTCTGATTTCATCTCCCCCTATGCAAAGCAGCCGGGAAGGATCAGAGCAGAGCCCTGGAATTCCTGAAGCCAGAAAATCAATTTAGTGGTGACAAAAACAACAACAACAACAACAACAACAACATCAGCGTGCCAGGAAAAAAAAAAAAAAAAAAAAACAAGGATGAGGAATCTGCCAGATAAATCTCTGGAGTTGGTTTGTTTGGAGGTGAGTCTGGAGCTCCTTGGCCCAAACTGCTGCTCTTTAAAGTTTGTTTTTTTTTAAATGTAAAAAAATACATTGAGGTTTGTGGTTGTTTTTGGTTTTGTTTTTTTTTTTTTTTTCCNTTTTTTTTTTTTTTTTTTTTTTTTTTTTCCTGCAAATTCTTTGCAGAAAAAGCAAAAAAATTCCTGATTTTTTTTTTTTGTTTTTTTTTTTTCGGTTTTGTTCGTTTTAATTTCTATTTCCAGAAGGATTTCTCTTCCAGCTGGGGAGGGAGTTTATCTCTCTCCCTTATCTCATAAGGAGCTCTTTGATCTGAGGCAGGTTCAGGGGGTTGCGAAAGGAGCTTTTGGGCCTGTGCCAGGGGTTTGCATTTGGGAGCTGATTTTTTTTTTTTTTTGGGGGGGGGGGAAGGATCTTAGGGCTGTGAAATTCCACAAAGGAAAAGGATCCCCTTAAAAACTTCCAGGGAAAAAAAAAAAATCCCAATTCCAAAAACCAAAACCCCGGGGATTTTTTTTTTTTGGGGGGGGCAGTTTTGTGTTTTCAACCGTTTTTCTTCCCGTTGGGAAAAAAAAAAAAACCTCCAAGACAATGGGACGAGGTCCTCATGGACTTCTGTCAAATATTGGGTTTGGTAACGCCCGGAATTGCCTCAGCTGTCAATCACCGTAATTAATAGGTGCTTTTAATTGCCGCAAATTAAGTGAGTCAGGCCGCTCCGTGCCGCTCATGTGTCTCCTCTGCTCATTAGATTGATTCCAGGGCCGTGAAATGTAAATAAAATCATTTGTTCGAGGGGCTTTCTTTTTGTGTTTTTTCTTTTTGTTTCAATAATTCACCACAACTGAGAAGGAAGACGTTTGTTTTTTTTAAAATAAATATGAGCATGGAAATCACATCATCAGCATTTTCCAGGCCTTGGGGGATTTATTTGTGCTGAGTTTGTGGGCCTGGAGTCCTCTAATCCTGAACTAAATTCCTCTCCTCATCTTGGCCTTAAAAAAAACACATCCCCAAAGGGAAATTCCATTTTTTTTCCCCAGTTTTTAGTATTTTTTAGGCATTTTTTGTGAAGGGAATGACCCTTGAGATGAGGAATTGCTCATAAAATATAAAACCCTGAGCAGGTGCCTTTTTTTTTTTTTTTTTAGCAGAATTTCTGATGGAATTCTTGTCCGGGAATTGCTTTGGCACCTCAAAATAATTTCCTGAAAATGAAATTATCCATTCAAAGGAGAGCTCCAAGAACAGATAAAAAATTCCATAAAAACCCAAGGAGTGAACGCAGAGTGACCATGCACACACAAAGCGGATATTTTAGGGGAAATCTGCCTGTTTTTAGGGGAAATCCACCTGTTTTTAGGGAAAATCCACCTTTTTTTAAGGGAAATCCACCTGTTTTAGGGAAAATCCCCCTCACCAGATGGAGAGATTTCCCACAAAGGTCCTGGAAGGGTGAAGCACCTGCAGTGCCCTGTGTGGGGCTGGGAATCATCCCACACCCCTGTGAGGACCTGGGAATTTATGTCCCAAGTCAAAAATTCCATAAAAACCCACGGGGTGAACACAAAATGAATATTTCAGGGAAAATTCCCCTCAGTGAAAGGTGGGAGTCCCAACAAAGGTCCTGGTAGGGTGAAGCAGCTCCAGTGCCCTGTGTGGGACTGGGAATCATCCCACACCGCTGTGAGGACCTGGGAATTCATGTCCCAAATAAGTAATTCCATAAAAACCCACGGGGTGAACACAAAATAAATATTTTAGGGAAAAATCCCCCTCAGCAGATGAAGAGATTTCCACCAAAGGCCCAGGAAGGGTGAAGCACCCGCGGCGCCCTGTGTGGGACTGGGAATTATCTCCTAATCCCGTAAGGCGTTATCAAAACAGTTGCGACAAGCGGGGAGGGAAAAAAACATTCCATTTCACAAGGGGGTTGCGTCAAGGTGGCTCCCGATTTCCTTTCCTCATGACAGGATATAAAAAGTGCTCCTGACTGGCAGCCCCCGGAGCTGCCTCTCGCTGACTCGTCCTCCTCCTCCTCCTCGCTGACTGGGTGAGTCGGATTTTACCTGAATCAGCTCCTCAATTAGAGGTAATTCGGTTTTATGGGGGAGCTTTGATCGGAGGTTTTACGTCCTATCCTAGATCAGGGTAGGGTTGATCCTCCAAACCCGCTTTGTGTGGGAAGCGGGGCTGGGGATGAAGTGGGGGAAGGAATGGGCAAGTGTAAAAACGCTGACGGGATGGAATTTTTAGGAATTGATTTGGGCATTTATTTATGGAAAAGGGTCACTCCCAACCCGTGGATCAGGGTGGGATTGATTCCCCAAAAGGAAAGGGGAAGGGAATGATGTGGGAGAAGGACAGGGAGGTTCTTCCCAAATTTCATATGGGAAGTGGGGCTTGGGATGAAGTGGGGGAAGGAATGGGCAAGTGTAAAAACGCTGACGGGATGGAATTTTTAGGAATTGATTTGGGCATTTATTTATGGAAAAGGGTCACTCCCAACCCGTGGATCAGGGTGGGATTGATTCCCCAAAAGGAAGAGGGAAGGGAATGATGTGGTGGAAGAACAAGAGAGGTTCTTCCCAAAATTCATTCTGGGGAACAGAGACAGGACAAAAACGAAGAGAAGCTTTGGGGTGACCCAATTATCCTGAAGGAACCAAAAGGAACACGGGGTGAGACTTTTTTTCCAAGGGATGGAGTGCCGGGAAAACGGGGAATGGGTTCACACCGATGGACAGGAGGTTTAGGTGGGATTTTAGGGATAAATCCTTTCCTGTGAGTGTGGGGAGTTCCCAAATGGAATTCCCAGAGAAACTGTGGCTGCCCCATCTCTGGAAGTGTCCGGGGCCAGCTTGGACGGGGTTTGGGGTCTGTGGAAAGTGGATCAGAATTGGATCTTTAAGGTCCATTCCATGGAGCACTGGAGAGGAGTGGGAACAAAATTAGCAGCGTTTCCCCACAATTCATCTCCCTTGACTGGAGCAATTTATGGAAAAGCGGATTGTGCCCTAGAAACCATGATTATTTTTTTTTTAAACTATTTTTAAATTGATTTATTTTTTAACCACAAACTCGTTTATTCAGATGATTTAATCCCACACATCCGCACCTGTCCGTCCAAAAACCATCCAGCAAATCCCCATTTCCCACAGCCCAGCTCCCTTTCCACCAAATTCCAAAGGGAATAATCCCCCCCCCACACCTCCCACCTCCCACCGGATATCTCAGCCTCATCCCTAAGAATTTAGGGACAAACCCCATTTTTGTTCTCTCTCTCACGGAGAAGCCTGGGGACAATTTTTTTTTAACCTCTAAAAGGCGGAAATTGAAGAATTAAAATCACAAATAACTCTGTAATGGAGGAACCATTCACCATCCTTCCTCTGGGAACATTTTTTTTCACCTCTAAAAGGCGGAAAGGAAAGAACTAAAATCACCAATAACTCCGGAATGGAGGAATTCTTCACCGTCCCACCTCTGGGAACATTTTTTTTCACCTCTAAAAGGCGGAAATTAAAGAACCAAAATCACAAATAACTCCGGCACTGGGGAATTCCTCCCCATCCTTTAAATCCTCTGGGTCGGAATCCGTGCCTAAAGGGGGCTGGGATATTTTTTTTTGCTTCCAGGTGGGATCGGGAAGGATGTCCTCCTACGGCCAGCTGCTCAGCGCCCGCTGCGCCTCGCCCTGCGAGGTGACCTGCGGCCAGCCCTACGTCGACTCCTGCAGCCAGCCCTGCGTGGCCTCGTGCGGGGACTCCCGGGCCATCGTCTACGCCCCGCCCGTGGTGGTGACGTTCCCGGGGCCCATCATCAGCTCCTGCCCCACCGAGAGCATCGTGGGGACGTCCATCCCCGAGATCGGCGGGGGAATGGGGTCCGGAGGGGGTGGCATGGGGTCTGGAGGAGGTGGCATGGGGTCTGGAGGAGGTGGGATGGGATCCGGAGGTGGAGGGATGGGATCTGGTGGAGGAGGAATGGGATCCGGAGGTGGGATGGGGTCTTGTGGAGGGATGGGAGGCGGAGGGATGGGATCCGGAGGAGGTGGGATGAGCTGCGGAGGGGGAGGAATGGGAGGAGGAGGAGGAGGAGGAGGAATGGGATCCTGCGGGGGAATGGGAGGGGAGGGCTCCTGCGGGGGCGGCATGTCGAGGCTGGGGAGCCTCTACCGCGGCTCCTACTTCTCCGGCTACGGCTACGGCTACGGCAGGAGTTACTACCCCTATTTCTCCCGGGGCTACTACAGGTCTCGCTACGGGAACTACGGGCCCTTTTAACCCTTTTTAGCCACGTCCAAAGGGAAAAAAAAAAGAAAAAAAAAAAGAAATAAAATAAATAGGATGCGAAGTAATAGTTGACAGCTCGGGAATTCCAAGCGGTCGCTGTGCTTTGAATCCAAGGCTCGATGTTCCCTCCCTTTGCCCCCTCGCTCCTTTTGTGGTTTGTGCCCCCTCTGTTTGAACCTGAAGAGTCAAATCAAGGCACGGGGACTTGGCTGGAAAAAGGAATGTCTTGGAAGGACTGCTGGACTGGAAAAATGGGAATGCTGAAGTGGGAAATGCTGAAATGGAAATGCCGAAACGGGGAATGCCGAAACGGGAATGCTGAAACGGGGATTCCATCCTTTGTCTCCGCGCCGCCTCGTCCCACTTTTTTTTTTTTGTTTGTATTAAAGCCCTTGTTGCATCACAGCCCCCCGGGGGTTTTCTGGCTTTTTGTTTCGCCGCGGTTTCAGTTACAAACCGGTCTGAAAGGAGGGAATGCTCGTGCGGTAATTAACTCTCACCGGAGGGGAATTAATCCCGCTTTAACGCGAGTATAATTAGCCTGAAATTCCCCACTAAACCATTTTCCCCTTCCTGATCTATTCCACATTATCCTATAAATAATTTCCAATAGGGGGAAGCGGACCGGCGCAGCTCCCAGTTAAAACCAGTTCACCAGTTGGGGGCCAGGGGAATGGGGGATTGGGATGCTCGGGGCTGACCTCATTTTGTGGGGATCAAAGGCTGGACTTGACGACCTTGGAGGTTTTCTCCCGCCCAAACGATCCTGGGATTGGATCCTGGGATTTGTCCAGTAGAAAGGAAAACCAGGAGGCTGCCAATGCGATTCGGAAAGGTTTTTATTCGGGCTTGGAGTAAATGAAACAGAATAAAACAGAGCAAGCCTTTGGTGGTCCAGGGGCAGCCCCGTGGGTGACAAAAGCCACTTCACAAGGTGTACACGGAGCCTTTGCAGAATTCCCACCTGGAAATCCAGAAGCATTTCCACCCCACCAGCAAGGACACGGGGAAAAAAAAATTAATTAATCAATTAATTAAAGAGTTCCAGCAGAGACGTCATCATCCCACAGGACTTGACTGAAGACGAGGCACAGCAGGAGGAAGGCGTTTCAGGGTTTTCAGGGAGCAGCCTCGGGATTCCAGGCTATGGATCCAGATCTTGGGATTTTTTTTTTTTTAATCTTCCGGGTCATTTGGGTTTAGGATGAGCCCCCCAGGTTGGATCCGCGGCGGCCGATCTGGGACTTCTGGCTGTAAGAGGAGCCCCCCTTTCCCGAGGATCCCCCGTAGCAAAAGGCACCCCCAGACCCATAGGAACCCTTGGCCCCCCCAGGGTAGCCACAGGACCCACGGGAACCCCCGAATCCAAAGGGTCCCCCAATCCCTGAGGAGCATCCATAACTGAAGGAGCCCCCATAACCAAAGGAGCCCCCTGCCCTGGCCAAGCCCCCGGGCCCAAAGGATCCGCCCACCCCATAAGATTCCTCAGCGAGATTCGGGATGGGAGCACCGAGAACAAGGGGGTGGGAAGCTCCCACCACGCTCTCCTGGGAGCACGTGCTGAGGGTGGGGCCCGGGAAGGTGAGGACCACGGGAGGAGGGAAGACCACGGCTCGGGAATCTCCGCAGGAGGCCACGCAGGGCTCCAGGCTCCTGCTGTAGGCGCAGGGCTGGGAGCAGGTCACCTCGCAGCCCGGCTGGCACTCGTTGGGCATGCTGGACATCATCTCTTCGGCGGTTTTGGGGGTCAAGCTGGGGGGAAAGGAAGTGTGCGCAGTCAGGTCCCCAGTTGGGCTTTGTGCTTCTCCAGCTGGTCCCAGTTCCACCTTGCCTCACACATTCCCATTTCGCCTCCTGTTTCCTTCCTTTCCTACCACCACAACTCTTCTTCTTCTGAATCTCTCAAAAAAAAACCCAACCCCAATTAACAGAAATTTCTTCCCCTTTTCTCTCTGGGGCAGAACTACCTGATCTTAAACAATTCCTTGCCCAGGAAAGTCCCAACAATTCCCTTTTCAAGGAGATCTACTGGAAGACTCAAAAAAACACAAATCTTGCCCTTTTCTCTCTGGGGTTTCAACAATTCTTTGCCCAGGAAAGTCCCAATAATTCCCTTTTCAAGGAGATCTACTGGTAGACTCTCAAAAAACCCCCAATATTCCTCTTTTCTCTGGGGCCTGAACAATTCCTTACCCAGGAAAGTCCCAATAATTCCCTTTTTGAGGAGATCTACTGGTAGACTCTCAAAAAACCCCCAATATTCCTCTTTTCTCTGGGGCGTCAACAATTCTTTGCCCAGGAAAGTCCCAACAATTCCCTTTTCGAGGAGACCCACAGGAAGATTCTCCTTCAGAAAGTCCCCAAGAAGAATCTTCCCTGCTCTGTTCTTCCCTTTCCCCCCAACTTTTCTAAACCTACTCTTCTCTCCCTCAGCTTTCCTAAAACCGCTGGAATTTTGCAAGATTAAAAAAAAAAAAAAAAAGGAGGAATTTTAAAGCATCGAGGAGTGCAGCAAAGTCAAGACTCACCTCGTCGTCTCTCGGAGGGAATAAATCAGTGGAGCTGCTGCAGGAATGCGAGATTTCTCAGGTGTCTCCCCTTTTTATCCCGTTTTTGGACAATGAGGAGGACCTGACGTCACCCGTCGTTTGACAAATCCTTATCACTTACAAAGGGAAAAGATCCCCTTAAGCCCTCGCCATTGTTTTCGTTTCAACTCGTAATTGCCTCATTTTAACTCGTTTTGTTTTCATTTCAACTCATCACTGCCGATCGTTTGAGTGACACAAACCCGACACCCCCAAAATTCTCCTTTTGTCTCGAGCTAAAGGGAGAAAAACCCTTTTGGCATTTCTGGTTCCAAAGGAAAACAGGAGTTGATCTCCGTGTTTGATTTGCAGGAAGGTGTTTCCCCCGCACCTGTCACTCGCACAAATCGGGGCGTAAGCCTCGGATTTTGGGACTGATCCCTCCCGAAAAAGAAATCACCCGACCTCGGACTGGGGTCAGGGCTCTTGGCAATCCTCGAGGCTCGAGGGGATGAGGCAGCAAAAGCCACGTTTCAAAGGGGTTGGAGCGACACGTGAGGCCCTCCGAGCCCTGAAACCTCTGAGTAATTCCCAATCAAAACTCATTTCGGGGATGCTGAGCTCAGCGTTGTCGCCGGGATGGCACCGGCCCTCCGAGGTGGATCCCAAACTCACAACCTCGGAATGATCTCGGTTGGAAGAGCCCACCGAGGTCACCGAGGTCCAAAATTCGACCCCATTGGTCACCCAGAGCCATGTCCAGCCTTTCCTCGGATTCCTCCAAGGATGGGCCACTCCAAACCCCCCCGGACAACCCCTTTTCCCGTGAGGAAAATCCCTCCTGAAATTCCTCAACGAGTGGGTTTGACCTCCGTGAAATTATCTCATCATCAACCCAAGCCGTTTCCTCCAGTGCAGACTTGCAGGGTTGGATGCGTCCGGGCCTCACTTAAATCATTAATTAAAAAAAAAATAATTAACAGGCGAAGGGGGGTCAGGCTCCATTGTAAACCCAGTCATCCCCCGGGATATTGCACAGGAACCGAGGCCGTAAAATTCCCACACAATGGAAAAGCCAAATTTACGATACCGCGGTCAGATTGTATATGTCGAGGGTTGATTTGCTAATTGGGAACTATGAAAATTAATTACGGGCGTTCGGAGGAGTCACGGGGAGAGGAGGAAAAAATAATCAGAATTTGGGGAGGGTGAGAGGTTTTATGGGATGCTTCATACCCCACGAGCTGCCTCCGAAGGGGTATAAAAGCAGGAGCATCTCCGCAGTCTCCTCACACCATCTCCTGACTTCTCCTGCTACTCCAGGTGAGTTGGATGGAAGCTTTTCTCTCTCTCTCTCTCTCTCTCTCTCTCTCTCTCTGATTCTTTCAAAGAAGGGCTCGTTCCATGATTTTGGGGGGATTTTAGCCCGGGAGATGTGGCAGTGAAATCTCTTTGGAGCCTCACTGCAGTCACCTGGAAGAAATCAATTTGATATTCGAAGATAGAATTTATTTAGGAGTTATTTGAATTTTTCTGGCGGCTTTCAAAGCCTGAGGAGCGAATTTGGAGCTGAAATTTAGTGAGAAACCGAGTCCCAGGTGTCTGCTGCAGGGCAGGGGAGAAATGGTGCCCCAGGACAGGAGGGTTTGAGGGAGGAGGTGAAGCCACACCTCGATCCCGTGCCCAGTTCTGGGTGCCCCAAATTCAGGAAGGACATTGAGGGGCTGGAAATGTCCAGGGAAAAGGGACTGGAGAATTCCTGAGGGAGCTGGGAAAGGGGCTCAGCCTGGAGAAAAGGGGGATCCAGGGGGGGGATTTTGGGATCCTCCGGGGGGGATTTGGGATCTGATCCCAGAGAACCAGGTCAGGACAAGAGGGAACAGCCTCAGGCTGGGCCAGGGGAGGCTCAGGGTGGGAAATTTGGGGAAAAATCCCTCCTGGAAAAGCGAAAAGGGCTCAGAAGGAGCTCAGGGAGGTTTGGATCCACATCCCTGGTGCTTTCCAAACAATTCCTGGAGATTCCTCTGGATGACCATGAGGGAACAGCCTCAGGCTGGGCCAGGGGAGGCTCAGGGTGGGAAATTTGGGGAAAAATCCCTCCTGGAGAAGGGAAAAAGGCCTCAGAAGGAGCACAGTGAGGCTTGGAGCGCCCAAAAAATCCCTGAAATTCTGGGTGAGCACAGCTCAGCGCTCTGGGATCTCTTCCCCAACCTCAGAGACCCTGCAATTCCCCGATATCCCACCTTGGGAAGGCCGCCGTGACATTCCCTGACCCCCGTTTTTCTCTTTCCCCCCCCAGCTCAACCTCCACCAAACCCCAAGAACCATGAACTGCATCAGCTCCCGGTGCCTGCCCGGCTGCGAGGTGACCTGCCCCGAGCCCTGCGCCTACAGCAGAGGTCTCGGCCCCTGCGTGGCCTCCTGTGGCGACTCCACAGCCCTGGTCTACGCCCCACCCGTGTGGATCACCTTCCCCGGCCCCATCCTGAGCTCCTGCCCCCAGGAGAGCATCGTGGCTTCGTCCCTGCCCCAGCCCTCCGGCGGCATGGGGGGCTCCTCCGGCGGCATGTCGAGATTTGGGGGCTCCTACGGGGGTTCCTACGGGTCTGGGAGCTCCTACGGCTCCGGCTCCGGGGGTTCCTATGGGTCTGGGGGCTCCTATGGGTCTGGGGGTTCCTACGGATGCGGGGGGTCTTCGGGGAAGGCGGCCTCCTCGGGGTGTGGGGGTTCCTCCTCCTCCTCGGGGGGCTGCTTCCTGCGGAGGTTCTACAGCAGCGGCTCCCGCCTGGGAAACTGAGGCAGACGAAGATCCCTCCAGGGGGCCCAGGAGATGAAAGAACACCCCAAAAAAATCCCAGATCCTCAACCGGGACAAGCTCTTGGAGAAGGCGAAAGCATCGACAGGAGCCAGCCTGGCTCGGGAGCTCTGGGAAAACCGGGCCCACGCCTCTCTCTCTCTCCCCTCTGCTGTTTTTGCCTCCCCACCGCTTTGTCTTTAATTAACGGCGGTTAATCACCCTTCAGCGCCAGCTCCTTCTGTTCCATTGTGCCGAGAGAAGAAAGGAAAAGGAAGAAAAGAAAAAAGAACAGCTTGAAAGGCCTGGCCCGGAGTTTGTCAGAGCTCTGACAGGACAAGAACAATGGGTGGAAGGTGGATTTTTCTTTTTTTTTTTTTCTTGGACAGTGAAGCTGAAGGGGAGGAGTGTCTGTTCGGTGTCATCCCCCCATTAAAATCCTTCTTGCATCATCACGTTGTGTCGGGATTTCCTTTTCTCTGCTGCGGGCCCCGCCAATCCTTTTTCCCTCTGCCTCCCTCAGGCTCCGGCAGCAATCACGGGGTTTTATGGTAATTGGGGCGGTAATTGTCGGAGTAATCGGGGTTGTGAAACCCAGGGGTTGGATGGAGCACCCGGGATTTAAACACGGAGGAGTTCGGATTTTTCTCCAGGGGGCCCAGAGCTCTTCTGAGCTGCAGGATGGACAGGTGAGGGGTGGGAGGTAAAATTCGTTTTGCACCCTGGGTTCAGCTCAGCTCCTCTTTCCCGAGGGATTCTGTTCCGTCCTGGGATCATAAAAATCCAATCCTCGAGGATGGGGAAGATCTCCAAGGTCATCGAGACCAAAGTTTTGGTCAATCTCCATCTCCCACCTTCCTCCACCTCCAGGGGTGGACTCCAACCCCCCCCTACCCGGGCAGCCCCTTCCAGCTTTTTTTCCCTTTTCCAGGAGGATTTTTCCCAAATTTCCCACCCCCGAGGCCGTTCCCTCTCCTCCTGTCCCTGTTCCCTGGGAGCAGAGCCTGGCCCCATCCATTTAGAACCAGTTTTTAGGAATTTTTGTGGAATTCTGAGGTTTAGGAAAGCCAGGAACATTTTCAGGAGCAATAGAAATGCAAAAAGAAGCGGAAATCCGAGGATTGGGGATGGGAACTGAAGGAAATCCACCAGAAAAACCCCCAAAAACCTCTCACTGATTTCTGAGCTCCAGAGTGGCTCGTTCAGTGCCAAAAACTCTTCAAAGACGTGGAGAAATTCCTGCCGGCTGTGGCATCATCAGGGAGCCGCTTTTATGTGACAGCAAAAATGTCACAAGAGAGAATTTCCCAAGGCAGGGAGGGAGGGAGGAGTGACACGAGGGCACAAATCCCGCCCCGGTGTTGATGTTTTTCCGTCGTTATTGCCGGGATGGGGACACGGGTGAGCCCCAGGCCTAAAGACGGGCTTAGAGCTGACCTAAAACCCGGCTTAACTCCCTTGGGAAACACAGGAGGGAGAGCAGGAACCTCCCCCCAAATAAAGTAAAAAAAAAAGTTTTTAATATTTTATATTGAACTATGGAATGGTTAATTATTTGTTAACTCAAGAAGGAGGAACTGAAATTTCTGAAAAAACCCTGAAATTTCAAGGAGAAGAGAGATCTCCATGAGAGATTCCTGCTTGGAAAATCGAATTTTTTCACTCTCTGCATAAGCTGAAAATGGGTTTAGAAATTTTTTTAATTGACAGCCCTGGACATAAATAGAAAATTAGATGACACACGGCTGAAGTTGCACAAATTCCCCGCCTGCCTAAAGAGGTTTAGGAGCCTTAATCTGCCATTAATTTAATGATGGCACGCGATAAAAATTCATCAGCTCCCAGCAAAAAACCTCAACGGGGCTGAACCGACAGGCTCAATTGGAAAATAATTGGATAATTTGTTTGCAATCGCGGCGAGGCTCCGGAGACAGGAGGAAAAATCCCACAGAATTCCAGTTCAGCAAATCCTGGAATGTGTCACGGGGTGAAACCAGAGCCCCGAATTCCTGTTGAAGCGGCCTGAAAAGTCACTCCGGGATTTAGGACGGGAGGAATTCAGCTGGCTCAAAGTGGTTTCCAACCGAAGGATTTGTAGGTGAGAAAGTGAAAAAGTGAGGGAGAAATTGGGATATAAAAGAGGTTTATTGGGAAATATTGATGGGGGAAAATTTGTTGTGTTCCCCTCACCAAAACCCAGCTCTGAGTGGGACAAAAGGGGCCTGGTTCTCATTCAATCCTCCCAAATTCCTGGATCTCCTAAACCTCCCAAAATCCTGGAGCATCCAACCCCCCAAATTCCTGGAGCCTCCAACCCTGGCCAAGTGACAAAAGCTGTTGTGAGCAAGAAATGGAAATAAATTTGAATTATTCGAGAAGTTTGGAATGGAAATGTCCAGAGGGAGCTGGGAGGGTCCAACCCTCCTGAATTCCCAGATCAGGCAAAAAAAAATGAGTTGCAACATGGAATTACAAGGACGAAAAAAAAAACCCAACGAAGGGAGTTTGAATGCAAGAGAACTTTAATGTCGGGGAAGCGCTCGGGGCAGGGTCACACGCGGGGAGCACAGAGGACGGTCCCCGGCGCTTTGCGGATGCACAAAGGCCGGAGAAGGCGATTCCTGGGACGTGCCGGGCTCGCAGCTCCTTCCCCGGGAGCCGAGCCCGGCCCGGGGCCGCTGCCCGCACAGCCGGGGCCGCCTCAGAAACAGGAGGAGCCGCAGTTTCCTCCTCCGAACCTCCTGGAGCCGGAGCTGCCCCCGAAGCCACAGGAGCCGCCCCCGAAGCCGCCCGAGGAGGAGCCGAAGGATCTCCTGCCCCCAAAGGACCGGCTCCCTCCAAAGGATCCACCCCCGGAGCCCCCGAAGGATCGGCCCCCGAA
>VXBN01015738.1:26978-38055 GCA_013397395.1 Sinosuthora webbiana
AAGGAGGCGAGGATGGGCCCCGGGAAGGTGATGGCCACGGGCGGGGGGTGGATGACAGCCCGGCTGTCCCCGCAGGAGGTGACGCAGGGCTGGCTCCAGGCGTCGGCGAAGGGCTGGGGACACGACACCTCGCACGGGGACGAGCAGCCGCTGCTGACCATGGCTCCTGAGGACATGGCTGGGGCTTGTGGGCAGTGAGTGACCTGCGACAGCACGGGAATCAGAACGGGAAATATTCCAGAGGGAAAATGCAATCCTGCTCTGGTGCCTTCCAGAGGGAGGAACGGCGCCCTGGTTTTTCAGACTTCGGATGTTTTATGTGTCTGCTGGAGCTTTGTCACACTTCTAACAAAACCAGAGACTGATAGTTTGTAAATACACCTTCCTTTCCATTAATAGAGCTAATAGAATTAATAACAATAATAGAATTAATGGACTCCTAAGTTGACCACTGGGCTCAGAGAGGTGTTACTCTCGTCCCCCAATCCCTGATCAAACCCCAAACCCTATTTAAACCCCCAACCACAATAAACTTCCTCTTTCTTTCCCCTCTCACAGCCTGAGGGGTCAGTGCGGTTCTCTCGTGTCCTCTGGCCAACAGAGGAAGGAGGAGAGTTTGGGGACAGTCGGCTTTGTCCCTTCTCTGCCTTTTTCTGCACTCAGCTCTGCCCCTTCCCAAAGGGTTTCCTGTGCCCTGGCGGTGCTGGGGATCCCGGGGAGCAAAAGCCAAACTCGGGGGGCCTTTGGGAGCTGCTCGTCCCCAGGAGTTTGCTGGGCCAGGAGATAAAAGGTCGTGGTGTTCACCAACAACCTCGAATCGATCCCAGTGCCCGGGAAATTCCAGCCCTGGAATTAATCCCCTGCCCACAACCGCAGGCAGGGATGGGAATTTGGGATTTGAAAGCCTCCAAAAAAGGCTTTAAATGGAATTGCTGGGAGCCACAGGTTGTGCAGGAGAGCAAAGCCCTCCGGGAAAAACTCTCCTGTGGACGCCTTTTGGGATGGGGAGGAACCTGAGGCAGGGGGATAAACCCAAACTACAACACCCAAAATTCCAGGTGGAGGAAGAAATCCTGCTCTGGTGCCTTCCACCAGCAGGAAAATCGGGAAAAGAAGAGTTCAGAAAGATTCCTGAAAACATCTTTTGGGAAGGAAGTGGAAAAGACAGGGAATATTCCCCCGTTTTCACGCAGAGGACAGAGAAGATCCAACTCACCGGGTCTGGAGAAGTTTGGAGACGTGGAGAATCCGTGGATGGTGCCGCAGAATTCCCGGAGCTCTTTTATACTTTTCCCGACCCCTCGGCGGCTTTGTGCAAGAGCTTCCCAAGCGTCACCAAACGCGTGTTTGGCTGGCCGGATTATTCCATTAATTGTCCTAATTGTCCTCCTAAGTGACGTGATAAATCCATTATTAATCCCAAGTCACGTTCCGAGCCCTGCAACCCCTTTTGGGTTTGGTTCCATTTGCTCCACATTCCGAGCCCCCACCCCGGGATGTCACCTCGGAGCTGGAGTTGTCCCTGGAATCGGAGCTGGAATGAGTTTAGACCCATTGGAGGAGTTTACCAATTAATAAATAGGTTTTGTACCCGATATTTCAATTCCCACTCCAAAAAATCTGGATTTTTTTTGGGGGGCAGGGGGGAAGATGATGGAAGCGCTGCCGCTCCCCCAGAGCCGAATGGGAGAAGCGGCAGCAGAACCCGGGATTTTGTGTCTAAATCGATATTTCCCAACCCAAACGGAGGAACCCAGAAAGTTTCACGTTGATTGAGGAGTCAAGGAGGAGGAATTGCTGACTGGTAGAGCTGTCAAAGCCCGGGGATGTCACCGGGGCCTGACAGGGCTTGTTCGGGTTTCTGTTGCAAGATCTCAACCCCGATATCGGCTCCTCTCGTGTTCTGTTTTCCAATCGGGTCAGGAAACAGCAGAAATGCGGGGTAGGAGTTATGTGAACGCCCAGAGGAGAATTTTATCATGACAGAAATGTGGAATATTGGGGTGATCTCAGATTTTTCGGGGTTGTTGAGGTTGGAAAAGAGCTCCAAGGTCATGGAGCCCAATCCCCACCTGGTCACCCAAACCGATGTCCAGGTGTTCCTTGGACACCTCCAGGGAGACCTTTCCAAGGGCAGACCACCCGTTTCCAAGAAAAAAAAGGGATGAAATTCCAGCCCCAAACTGGAGTCGCTTCCACAGCTCCGACTGAGAATCAAATAGGAAATCTCAGATCTCGAATCTCAGATCTCAAAGACGGAATCTCGAATGTCAAATCCCAAATATGGCATCTCAAATCCCAGGTCCCAGATCTCAAATTTCAAATCTCAGATATGGAATCTCGAATCTCAAATATGGAATCTCAAACTTCAAATATCGAATCTCAAATCTCAAACCTCGAATTTTAAATCTCAAATCTCAGATCCCTTCAGTTGACTTGATTGATGAAGGGGATTCGGCTTGGGGTTCTCTCCTCCTATTTATGCATTTCTGCCTTTCACCAAACCAGGTTCAAACCCAAGAATTCTGCTGTGGCTTCCCCGAAAATAAATAATCCTGGCCAGTCTTGAGACGTTTTTGTTGTTTCAGATGGAATCAGCTTCATGCACTCAAAAATATTTAAGTTGTTTTTTTTTTTTTTTTCCTCCAGTGGTGCCTCCTGGACACGTGTCTCCCCGGAATATTGCAGCTGTCCCAGAAGGGGACAAAAGGAAAATTACTTTAATTAAGTTGACAAAAGGAGAATTATGAAAATTAAAGTGACAAAAGGAGAATCACCACAATTAAATTGCACAGGGCTTCCATGGATGACAGTGAGCACCCAAAGAATAATTTTAAGTCCTTTTTAACGAGTTCCTTGGGTTAAACAGGTATGAAATAAAAAAAAAAAAAAAAAATTGACCCTTCCCATCATTTATAAAGGATTTATAAAGACAAAACCTGCGGGTTCTCCCAATTCTGGATTCCCAAGGAATTTTCTGCAGGACAGAAAACATTTCCCCCGACATTTTTTTTTTTTTTTTCACCTTTTCCTGAGGGAATTCCAAGCCAATTCCCAGGTCAAACCAGGTCAGGAAATGGCAGCAGTCACAAAAATCATCCGAAAAATTATTAAAGGATTAAAGGGAGCCGAAGGGCGTGTGCAGGTATTGGCTGATGAGGAGTTGATTTACGAACCATTAGCACTTATCGAAGCAATTACTACAATTAAGAGGCGCTTATACAGCAAAAAAAAAAAAACAAAACAAAAACGTGTCGCTGGGGATGTCCCAAAGTCGTGTTGCAGGTCCTGGAAGGGTATAAAAACCGGGATTTTCCTCCAGCCTCTCCAGCATCTTCGCCTCACTCCGGTTTTCTTTGCCAGCCTGGTGAGTTCTCTGCTTCTAATTCTAATTTTTTTTTATTAACTGGGATGCTGCTGAACGGGGAAATAATGGAAATAATTCCATGCCAGAGCTCTGAAATGAGAAGGAGTATTGACTTTTTGGGGGGGCTCTTTTCCCAGCCAAATAATTCCATTTTATCAATCCTGTCTCTTGGGCAGGGAGGGTTTTTGGGGTGTTTTTTTTGTGGCTGGGATCGTCGGGGAGATGCAGATCTCAAAATGCGAGAGGTTGTGTCGTTCCAAGCCACAGAGGGAAAGTGTTAATTAAACGCCGATTATTTGACGGGGAGGTTACGACTTAACTACTCCCAGCTTGGCTTTTACCCAGGACGGAGGGAAATGAGAGGAGATCTCGGATTTACGGGGCAATAATTTCCTCCGAGCAGGAAATTGCAGATTTTTATCGTCCTGGCGGATTGCGTAAAGATCCCCCTGAATATTTTAATTTTGCTCCTGTGCGGCGCTGCACTTCTCCCTCTGTCACAAAAGATGCTTTCAGGATCCTTTCCAAGCTTTTATTTCCCGATTTTCCTGCTGGTGGAAGGCACCAGAGCAGGATTTCTTCCTCCACCTGGAATTTTGGGTGTTGTAGTTTGGGTTTATCCCCCTGCCTCAGGTTCCTCCCCATCCCAAAAGGCGTCCACAGGAAAGTTTTTCCCGGAGGGCTTCGCTCTCCTGCACAACCTGTGGCTCCCAGCAATTCCATTTAAAGCCTTTTTTGGAGGCTTTCAAATCCCAAATTCCCATCCCTGCCTGAGGTTGTTGCCAGGGCTGGAATTTCCCAGGCACTGGGATCAATTTGAGGTTGTTGGTGAGCACCACGACCTTTTATCTCCTGGCCCAGCAAACTCCTGGGGACGAGCAGCTCCCAAAGGCCCCCCCGAGTTTGGCTTTTGCTCCCCGGGATCCCCAGCACCGCCAGGGCACAGGAAACCCTTTGGGAAGGGGCAGAGCTGAGCGCAGAAAAGGGACAAAGCCGACTGTCCCCAAACTCTCCTCCTTCCTCTGTTGGCCAGAGGACACGAGAGAACCGCACTGACCCCTCAGGCTGTGAGAGGGGAAAGAAAGAGGAAGTTTATTGTGGTTGGGGGTTTAAATAGGGTTTGGGGTTTGATCAGGGATTGGGGGACGAGAGTAACACCTCTCTGAGCCCAGTGGTCAACTTAGGAGTCCATTAATTCTATTATTGTTATTAATTCTATTAATGGAAAGGAATGTAGATTTACAAACTATCAGTCTCTGGTTTTGTTAGAAGCCTGAGAAAGCTCCGGCAGAAACGTAAAACATCCGAAGGCTGAAAAACCAGGGCGCCGTTCCTCCCCGTTTTATTTTCCTGCTGGTGGAACGCACCAGAGCAGGATTTCTTTACCCCTCTGGAATATCCCAGGATTTTCAGTTCTGATTCCCGTGCTGTCGCAGGTCACTCACTGCCCACAAGCCCCAGCCATGTCCTCAGGAGCCATGGTCAGCAGCGGCTGCTCGTCCCCGTGCGAGGTGTCGTGTCCCCAGCCCTTCGCCGACGCCTGGAGCCAGCCCTGCGTCACCTCCTGCGGCGACTCTCGGGCCGTGATCCANTGGATCCTTTGGAGGGAGCCGATCCTTTGGGGGCAGGAGATCCTTCGGCTCCTCCTCGGGCGGCTTCGGGGGCGGCTCCTGTGGCTTCGGGGGCAGCTCGGGCTCCAGGAGGGTCGGAGGAGGAAACTGCGGCTCCTCCTGTTTCTGAGGCGGCCCCGGCTGTGCGGGCAGCGGCCCCGGGCCGGGCTCGGCTCCCGGGGAAGGAGCTGCGAGCCCGGCACGTCCCAGGAATCGCCTTCTCCGGCCTTTGTGCGTCCGCATCGCTCCCCAAAGCGCCGGGGACCGTCCTCTGTGCTCCCCGCGTGTGACCCTGCCCCGAGCGCTTCCCCGACATTAAAGTTCTCTTGCATTCAAACTCCCTTCGTTGGGTTTTTTTTTCCTCCTTGTAATTCCATTTTCTAAGTCTTTTTTTTCCTAATCCGGGAATTCGGGATGTTGGATGCTCCAGGAATTTGGGAGGATTGGACCCCCTACACCCCCCAGTTCCCTCTGGACCTTTCCCCATCCCAAACCTCTCGAATAATTCATATTTATTTCCGTTTCCTGCTCGCAACACCTTTTGTCGCTTCAGTTTGGAGCCTGAAATCCTTTTCCAGCTGGGATTGTTCCACTTCCTCATCCCCGATTTTACTTTACCCACGTAAATAAATAAAAAACAGGCAGGGGAAGGAATTCATTCCTGTGCGGGCCGGTCCCAAAGCTCCCTCTGGAGCTGCTCTGGGGAAGGGAATCGTGCCGGGAAAGGCACAGCGGCTCCTCCCGGCGCCCAGGGGATTCCTGAGGCTGGAACCTGGGAAGGAATGAGGACCTGGAGCTGGGAATGCCCCCGAGAGAGGCAAAAACGGGAGAAAAGCTGCAGGAGAGTGAAGGAGGAATCATCCTGGCAGGGCTGAAAGGAGCTGGGAAGGAATTCCGGTGTCTCCAAACTTTTCCGAAGCTGCCAGAGGTCGTGGGGTTGGGCTGCTCCAGTAAAAGCAGCCCCTGACAGGTCCTGCTGATCCTGATCCTGAATCCGGATCCTGATCCTGGTCCTGATCCTTATTCTGATCTTGGTCCTGGTCCTGATCCTGGGTCCTGATTCTGATCCTGATCCTGGTCTTGATCCTGGTTCTGATTCTGATCCTTATTCTGACTCTGATTCTAATCCTGGTCCTGGTCCTGATCCTGATTCTGATTCTGATTCTGGTCCTGATTCTGATTCTGAATCTAGGCCTGATCCTGATCCTGGTCCTGGTCCTGATCCTGGCCCAGAGGAGGCTCCAGGATGGGATCCCAGGGATGGAGCAGCTCTGCTGGGAGGAAAGGCTGGCACGACTGGGCTCGTTCAGCCCTGGAGGAGCTTTGGGGTGACCTCAGTGTGGCCTTGCAGGACCCGAAGGGGCCACGAGGAACACGGGGAGAGACAATTCCCGAGGGACAGAGGGACAGGACAAGGGGGAATGGGTTCAGACTGACAGGGAGGGGGTTTAGGTGGGATTTTGGGGATAAATTCTCCCCTGTGAGCTCTGGCAGGGGATATTCCATGTATTCCCCATCCCTGGAAGTGTCCAAGGCCAGGCTGGAGCACCCTGGGATGGTGGGAATGTCGATTTTTAAGGTCCCTCCCCACCCAAACCATTCCATTTCTGCGATTCCTTTAAAATCCTCTCCCAGGGGCCCATCCCTGCTTCCCACCTCCGGAATTCCGTGCCAAACTCACCTGAGGATCAGGTTGACACCACAATCCCCAGGACCAGGCGTTTTTGAGCACCCCCCAACATCTCCTGGGCTCCTTCCCTTCCTTTTCTCCTCACACACAACATTTTTTTTTGTTCTGTTTCATTGATTTTTGCCCCCAACCTCGGTGCTCCCCGTCCCCTCCGGGAAGCAGAACCATTCCAGAGGGGCAAAAAAAAAAAAAAAAAAAGGTTGGGCACACTGTGAGGAAACATCTCAGGGACGTTTTTTTGCAAAACACCCACTCACGTTTTATCCATGCAAAAAAAAAAGCGCCGTGGCTCTCTGAAGTTTAATGACAGGCTGGGGATGTTAAAACCAGAGGGGTTGAATCATAGCGTCCCTGCCAGAGAAATGTGTCAGGGCCACCCCACGTGGTTTCCCTGACTCAGAAAAACACCTCGGGGAGTTCTCCTGCTTCTCCTCCGGTGCCTTGGGATCAAACAAAACCCGTGTTTGTTTGTCCTAATGATACCATCTCGATCCACTCGGGCGAACGCTGGCCTTCCCCCCACCCGAAATCAGGGCATGTTTGGGGATTTAAATGGGGTTCTCTCACCTCCCAGCATGCCACGAATTTCTGCTTCACCCCCGGCACAAATTTGGGCTGGAACTCTTTGTCCTCTGCGTCCAAAGTTGTCCTGAGCGACCTCAAATAAATCAGGTTGTTGGGTTTTTTTCCCTGGTTTTCCTTTTTGGTTTTCTTTGGTGGCTTCTCCCCTCACCCCGAGCTTCCCACACTCCTCCAACATTTTTCTGGTGACCGAAACCACCAGGGAAGGAACTTGGGGACAAGGTGATTTATCCCATACCAGGATTCCCTCTGACCATCCCACTTTTCCCAAAAGGGACTTTCCCCTTTCCGATTTCTTTTTTTTTTTGTGTGTGTGTGTGTGGAAGAGGAGGAGTTTTGTGCTAAATCGGGTCCACGTCAACTCCCGGTGCTGTTTGATACCCCAAAATCCAGGGATTTTTGGGGTTGGAACAACCTCTGGAGGTCTCCCAGGGGCAGGTGACACAGTGACACGTCCTTGTGGGGATTGGGATGACTCCGGAGGGGAAAAATCCCAATTCTGCCCTCCCCAAGCAGCATTTCCACAGGAAGAAATTCTCCCTCACGCCGAAGAGGAACTCCTGGAGGTTTGGAATTTGGGATGAGTGGGATCCTGGCCTCGGACACCGAACGAGGAGCCAGTGCTCAGCCAGGAGTGGCCACCCCAGTCCCATAAACACGTCCCGACAGGTTTGGGAACACTCAACGGCTAATTCTGGGTTAGGCTCTGCTGCATTCTCAGAGACCAGGAAAACAAATCCCGGCTTTGAGGAGCTGCAAGGACCGGCTTTGCAAAGCTCGGGAGCAGCCGCAAAGCCGAGCTCAGCCCGGGTTTTTTTTTCAGCCCGGCAGAGCTGCGGGAAAATAAATCTGAGCATTAAAAAAAAAAAACCAAAAAAAACTCTGAAACGAGAAGAATCCGAGGCTCAAACAACGACGGCGGTCACGTGCTGGTGAGAAAAGGGTAATGAACACAAACAGCGAGCAAAGCAGAGTAATTAACTGTAATTACCCCCCTCAAATTTGGTTTGGGGAGTAATGGGACCTAATGCTCAAATATGACGTTGTTTTCTTGCATCAGCCTGGTGGTCCAGCCGGGGATATAAAAACCATTCCTGACTCAGGGAGCTTCCAGCGGGTCCTGTTGGCTTCTCCTCGGTGAACTGAGTAAGTCGGGGGTTCTGATATAACTTCTTCCTAAAATAATAATAAAAGACAAAAGGAGTCTAATTTTAAAAAAAAATGTTTACGTTTAGCTCAGGGCTGAGTTTTGGATTCGTGTCCCGCCGTTCTGGAAAAACAATTCGGTTTATTTTCATGGAATAATCAAAATGGTTTTGGTTATTCATCCCAGGAGCTCCGCGGGATCGGAGTTTAAAGGCGTAGCTGCGATCTAGATAAAAATCAGAAACATTTAATTCCATTGCTTGGTGGAAATTTAATGGATACAACCTTTGGGTAACCTTAAATACCTTCCACCTGTGGGTGGGTGGGATGGTTCCGACCTTGCGGCTCCCAGTTTTTATCTGATTTTTGGGCAGAGCTGGTGTGGAAATTTAAACTCGGGTTTTGGAAACGTTGAGACGGGCAGAGCCGCGGATGGAGGACACGACATCCCTGCGGACAAAATTCCGATTTTCCACAAAATTTCTTCTGTTTTTTTTTTCTGGTTTTCCTGTGGGAATGACCCAAAAAAAGCCGTCGTCTTGGGAAGTGGCTTTGGGTGGTTTTGTTCTGTTTATGCGAAGCTTTGGTTTCATGCAAAGCGAGAATATTTGAACCCGCTTGGGATTGGTTTGTGCTCTGCGTTTAGGTCTGGTTTTAAGCTGTTCCTTCCCTCTGGTTTGGTCTCTGCTCAGGGTCAAGTCAAGGACGGAGAATTCGGAGTTGTGGCAGATTTAAAGGGTGGGAAGCTCAGGGGAGAGCACCCGGATTAGGGTTTCAAGTTCGGGTGAATAATGCCCATTTGGGCACTGTCGTGTTTAGAGCAAGGAAAAGAAAACAAAAATGGCTTGAGTCAAGCTCAGCCCCACCCAGCTAAAAAAACCCAAACAGTCACCCGGGCCGAACCCAAAATATTCCATTTAATCTGCAACAACAGATTAAGCGGCTCCTCTACTCGGTGCTTTGAGGTGGGACTCGGGTAAGGCTGAAATGACGACTCGACAAGGACTCTTGTGCTGTTTTCCAAATCCCCACCCTTATAAATTTATTTCAAAACCAGAAAGAAGGTGGAGAATTCAGCCTGGGTCTGGGAACGGCTTTAATCCTTCTGAAACTTAAATTTGGGACAGGTTTTTGTTGCGCTTCGGTTTTTCCTCGTGACCTCGCAAAAGGTTTTTATTGAATTTTCCAAGAGAGTTTTGTTGGATGTCTGTGGCAAGGGCTCCTGTTATGAACTGGCTGCGCTAAATCCGTAATTATTGGTGTTTTTATGGATCAATTCCATGATAGGGATGACATTCCTTGGATTTTTATCTTCTCAGCCCAGGATTCGTCCAAATTTGGTCCAGTGAAACCTCTCCTGTTGTTTGTTTTCATAGTGGTTTATGTGTTTACCCTCATTTTACTGAGCTCCGCCTCCGGAGCCCTAATTGCACAGGAGAAAACAGATGTGAATTAAACAACAGCCCCAAAGGGGTCATTTGGTGTTCCCAAAGGGGTCATTTGGTGTCCCCAAAAGAGGTGGTTTGGTGTCCCCAAAAGAGGTGGTTTGGTGTCCCCAAAAGAGGTGGTTTGGTGTCCCCAAAGAGGTCATTTGGTGTCCCCAGAGAGGTGGTTTGGTGTCCCCAAAAGAGGTTGTTTGGGGTCCCCAAAATAGGTGATTTGGTGTCCTCCAAAGAGGTGTTCTGGTGTCCTCAAAGAGGTGTTTTGGTGTCCCCAAAAAGGTTATTTGATGTCCCCAAAGAGGTGGATTGGTGTCCCCAAAAAAGGGGTTTTGATGTCCCCAAAAGAGAAGTCCTGATGTTCCCCAAAGATGTGATTTGGGATCCCTAAAAGGGGTGTTCTGGTGTCCCGAAAGAGGTGTTTTGGTGTCCCCAAAAAGGTTATTTGATGTCCCCAAAAGAGGTCATTTGGGGTCCCCAAAAGAGGTGTTCTGGTGTCCCCAAAAAGGTGGTTAGGTGTCCCCAAAAAGAGGTGGGTTTGTGTCCCCAAAAAGGTTATTTGATGTCCCCAAAAGACGTTTTGATACCTCCAGCTCTCAATCCCACCCCACCACCTCCTCTCCGCTGACACTTGTCCCTTTGTCCCCCCCTCCTCGCAGGTCCAGCCCAACCTCAAGATGTCCTGCCAGAAAACCGCGTGCGCCGAGCCCTGCCCGGAGCCGCGCGCCGCCGCCTGCACCGAGCCCTGCGTGGTGGCCTGCCCCGACTCTCGTGTCATCATCTTCCCGCCGCCCGTGGTTGTCACCTTCCCGGGCCCCATCCTCACCACGTACCCGCAGGAGACCGTGGTGGGCTCCACCGAGTCGGCCGAGCTGGCCGGGGCGCTGGAGGCGGGCGTGGCCATCGGGACGGGCCAGAAGGGTCTGGAGTGTCTGGATTTCGTGGCCAAGTGTGACCCTCCCTGCGTGGCGCCGTGTGCCGCGCCCTGCGTCGCCCCGTGTGCCGCGCCCTGCGTCACCCCGTGCGCCACCAAGTGCGCCACGCCCTGTGCTCCGCCCTGTGCCCCGCCCTGTGCTCCGCCCTGTGCTCCGCCCTGTCCTCCGCCTTGTGTCACCCCGTGTGCCACCAAGTGTGCCCCGCCTTGTGCCCCGCCCTGTCCTCCACCTTGTGCCCCACCCTGTGCTCCGCCCTGTGCTCCGCCCTGCCCGGCCCCTTGTGCCACGCCCTGCGCCACCAAGTGCGC